>JAKTZW010000005.1:38031-53542 GCA_030579015.1 Zhuliangozyma blackwelliae | reverse complement strand
CAGCAGCAGCAGCAGCAGCAGCAGCAGCTGGGCGCCAACACTTGTCCTGTGCTGCTGCTGCTGCTGTTGCCACCGCCACCGCCACTACCACGATTAAACTCAAGCAAGCAGACCGAGGACA
Organism: Zhuliangozyma blackwelliae; assembly: GCA_030579015.1. Lineage (NCBI taxonomy): Eukaryota > Fungi > Ascomycota > Pichiomycetes > Serinales > Debaryomycetaceae > Zhuliangozyma > Zhuliangozyma blackwelliae. Next base: position 53,421 of record JAKTZW010000005.1, on the reverse strand, counting down.
AATCATTACTAGCCGACGAGTACCCATTGCGGATTCTTTTGGCCGAAGACAATGTCTTAAACACCAAGGTTGCTCTCAAGCACCTTGAAAAGCTCGGCTACAAGGCTGACCACGCCAAGGATGGCGTAGATGTATTGGAAAAGTGTCGCGCATTGTTGGAGCAGTCGCAAAAGTACGACCTCATATTGATGGATATCCAGATGCCCCGCAAGGACGGCATTGCCGCAGCAAAGGAGTTGCGGCAGTCGTTTGCTGAGGAGGGTAAGCAACAGTTTTTGCCCTTGATTATCGCTTTGACGGCAAACGTGGCAGGCGACGATCGCGAGCGATGTATGGCTTGTGGGATGGTTGACTTTGTTTCCAAGCCCATTCTCCCCAACGAGTTGAAGAGGGTGTTGGCAACCTGGGGGCTGAGGGCAGCCTCGGTAGGTTAACGGTTAGAGTTTGTATTACTTTGATTCAGTTCTTTTTAAAAACATACAGGGCAATATAAAGGGAAAAAGCTACTTCTATTCAGGAAAAAAGGAAAAAAGACGGACATGAACTGGCGGGGATTAGAAATAATGTTGCTTGCTGGTGGAGAGGGAAGGAGGGGAGGCTGGTTATGGATTAAACTTGTAGTCCTTCTGGGCTTGTAAAAACTTTTGGTACTCCTGAGGTCTGGCTTGCTTCCAGGCTGCTTTGTCGGCCTTGTACTTGTCCTTGGCTTCCTGAGAAACAGCATACTCCTTCTTTTCGGCGTCAGACAAGGTTTTCCACTTGAGGGCAGTATCCTTAAATGCGGCGTTTACTTCTTCTTTGCCTGTCGCATAGTAGGTTGGTACTGTTTCAGCAACAAACTTGGTGTAGGCACTTCCAGGCAGCTTGGGCTTGGGGGTCAATATGGAGTAGACCTGGCTGATAAAGTCGTTGTGGGCGCTTTGCCACTTGCTCACCTCGGCCTCTGAAAGCTGTTTGAAGGCGGCGACGGCGGCAGTTGCCGGGATTGAGTTGTACTTTGAGAAAAAGTTCACGAGGGACAACTTGCGGGGGTTGCCATAAATCTTTTTGTTTTCCTTGGTCTGTTCCTTTCTTTGCTTTTGCGACGCCTTGAGTTTAGCCTCAAAGTCGTCGTGCTTCTTTTTCAACGTCTTTAACTTGGTCTTTGCATCCTTCAATTGTTTCGACACCGACGCTTCTGGTTTGGTTGCTGTCTTGGTGGTCAAAAAACGCAACTGGGCAGTGGGTGCGACAATGGCAGCCACCTGCGCAGCCGGAGCGTGTCTCCAGACATTGGCCAAGTTTCCTACTTGTACTCTAAACATTGGATTGTGTGGACGTGTTGGTGGTGGTGGCGGTGGTGCACGCGGTGTTTTCTGGAGGGTATCAGACGACTCTGCTTTGTTTTGTTTTGATTATGTTTAGTCCCTCTCTTCTTTTTTTTGGGCCTTGGACACACAACGCCTTTGAAAAAGTAAATTGGTTTCCGCACGCACGCGACAACTGAGAGATTTGGCGGCCACAGTGTGTGAAGCTAAAGAGTTTGGCACGCGTGTTGTTGGCTATGGGTTGGATGTAGGTGGAGATGGAGGGAGAGGGGGAGAGGCGGTAGATGGAAACGGGACACACATGCTGCAGTTCACCCGGTCCAGCACCATAAATGCTCAAATGCGGCATGACAAAGGCATTTTTCATCAAGTGATTGGCCCCTACCTGGATCCCTCAACATTGAGTAGCAATCTACAAACCTATCCTATCCTATCCTATCCTATCCTATCCTATCCTGTCCTATCCTATCCTATGCCATACTACCCCTCTCCTCCCTCCACCCCAGTGTTCTTTCTAACCTTTGGCAACCAGTTGAACCAAGTCGTGCACTCGCGCCCAAAGTCATTTTTTTTCTTCCACCATCTTCTCTCTTTTCGCTTTGCAGGATCAATTTTTTTTTTTCGTTTCTTGAGAGAAAGAGAGAGACAGCACAGTTTATAGAGAACCACCACCACCACCACTTCAAGCAATTGCCATCATGTACTCCGCAGCTCGCTCAGATACATTGTTCTTGGGAGCACAAAAGATCAGCGGTGATGACGTGCGCACGCAAACCGTGTTGGCCGCACAAACAGTGGCCAATGTCGTCAAGACCTCGTTGGGCCCCGTTGGGTTGGATAAGATGTTGGTGGATGATATTGGCGATGTCACGGTGACCAACGACGGCGCCACCATCTTGTCGTTGTTGGACGTGCAGCACCCCGCGGGCAAGATCTTGGTTGAGTTGGCCCACCAGCAGGACCGCGAAGTTGGCGACGGCACCACGTCGGTGGTGATTATTGCTGCCGAGTTGTTGAAGAGAGCCCACGAGTTGGTTAGAAACAAGGTCCACCCCACGACGATTATAAGCGGGTACCGGTTGGCTCTCAAAGAGGCCATTAGGTATATCAACCTGGTTTTGTCGCAAAGTGTCGACCATTTGGGCAAGGAGACGTTGATCAATATTGCCAAGACATCGATGAGTTCCAAGATTATTGGCTCCGACTCCAACTTTTTCTCCCAAATGGTGGTTGACGCCATGTTGGCGGTCAAGACGACAAACTCCAAGGGCGAGGTCAAGTACCCCATCAAGGCGGTCAATATCTTGAAGGCCCACGGCAAGTCTGCCACCGAGTCGGTGTTGGTTGATGGGTATGCGTTGAACTGCACCGTTGCCTCGCAGGCGATGGTCAAGTCGGTCAAGAATGCCAAAATCGCTTGTTTGGACATCAACTTGCAAAAGGCAAGAATGGCCATGGGCGTGCAAATCAACATCAACGACCCGGAGCAGTTGGAGGAGATTCGAAAGCGGGAGTATGGCATCATTATCGAAAAGATTCGGATGATTTTGGCGTCTGGCGCCAATGTCATATTGACCACCAAGGGCATTGACGATTTGTGCTTGAAGGAGTTTGTCGAGAATGGGTGCATGGCGGTGAGACGGTGCAAGAAGGAAGACTTGAGACGCATTGCCCGTGCCACTGGTGCCACTTTGGTGTCGTCATTGTCAGACTTGGAGGGCGACGAAAAGTTTGAAGCCTCTAGTTTGGGGTACGCCGACGAGGTGGTGCAAGAAAGAATCAGTGACGACGAGTGTATTTTGATCAAGGGCACCAAGCAGCACTCGTCGAGCTCGATAATATTGCGGGGCGCCAACGACTACTCGTTGGACGAGATGCAAAGGTCCATCCACGACTCGTTGTCGGTGGTGAAGCGCACGTTGGAGAGTGGCCATGTTGTTCCTGGCGGTGGTGCTGTTGAGGCGGCATTGAACATATACTTGGAGAACTTTGCCATCACGGTGGGGTCGCGCGAGCAGTTGGCCATCCACGAGTTTGCTGCTGCCTTGTTGGTGATTCCCAAGACGTTGGCCATGAATGCCGCCAAGGACGCGTCCGAGTTGGTTTCCAAGTTGAGAACGTACCATGCGGCATCACAGGTGGCCAAGCCCGACGATGAAAAGAGGCGGAGATACAAAAACTACGGGTTGGACTTGATCAATGGCAAGATTGTCAACGAGGCCGAGCACGGCGTGTTGGAGCCCACCATCTCCAAGATCAAGTCGTTAAAGTCGGCGTTGGAGGCGTGTGTGTCCATCTTGAGAATCGATACGATTATCGAGGTTCACCCCGAGCCGCCCAAGCAGGACCCCCATGACCATTAGAGGTAGAGAGGTGTATCCTACCAATTGATGACGCAAGAGACTTGTGGGAGGAGCCAAACTCCCCCTCCTACAGTGTGGGGAACGTATCAGGTAAATGTTTATAGGATATATATATTGTCACAAAGAAGGGAACTAAATAAAATAAAAAATAAAAAAAAAAACGATATAAAAAAAGAAATGCAAACCAAAGCAGTAGAAATAAATATAGAACGATATGGGGTGGGTTAAGGTGGGGTGGGGGATAGGGAATGTTGTTGGATCAAGCAGCAATTCTTCCCGAGCTCAACAACCCGCTCATGATTGATCGCTTCTTCTTGATCTCAATGGGCTGTTGCTGGGTGCTGTTTGTCTTGTTTGACAAGGGCAATCTCTTGGGCACCACTGCTGCTGTTGCTGGTGCCGTTGCTGTTGCAGCAGCGGCAGTAGATGCAGTAGCGGCAGAAGCAGCAGCCTCGGTCTCAAGGTCGGTCTCGCTTATGGACCCACTAGAGGGAGACAGCGACAATGACAACGACAAGTTTGAGCTGCTCAGTGAGCTCGAAGAGCCCAACGAGTAGTTGGACTCCTTCTGGGACGATCTGTAGTAGTTGATTCTCTGGATCGATTCCCATTCTTGCTGCTGCTGCAACGAGGTGGTGATGCCAATGAGAAAGGGCTGGAGGGTAATGATGAGCTCGTGTTCCTTAATGTTGATGTCCCACTTGAGCAAGCCAATCAACTCTCTCTCGGCGAGGTTCACCTCCTCCAATGAGATCAACCCATCGGTATACTTTGTCCAGTGCTTGTTCAAGGGAGAGCTGTCATTGAGCGATTTGGCCGACACAATCAATGCAGACAAAAAGATCCGGTGCCGGGTGGTTTCCATCCCCACTGCGTTGGCGGGAAGCAAGTTGCGCAACTTGCTGAGGTACACCAAGGTGGCCATCAAGGTGGGGGTTTGCACGTTGGAGTACCTAATGAGGTTCTTGATAAACTGATGTAGCGAGACCGTGGGCTTGAGTCCAAGAAACTGGTGGTGCAGCAGCAGCTTCATGGACGCTGGCATTGGTGGCGGCCGTGACGGCTTGACCTGTATTATTGAGTTTGTGGTTGCAACAAGAAAGTCAATCATTTCTTGAGACACTTTCTGTCTGGTAAAGATTCTCAATGCTTCCTTGTCCGACATGGCTGGTGGGTTGGTAGGGTGCGTGTGGGTGGGTTGGTAGGGTGCGTGTGGGTGGGTTGGTGCGATGCGTGTTGGGGCAATTGGCAGGGTGCGTGTTGGTGCAGAGGTTACTTCTAGTTGAGGTGGAGAAATATGGTGCAAAAAAAACGGCAGTAGTAAGTGAGACTAATATGGCTGAACTAAATGGAAAGGAATGGCACGAAGGAGGGGGAGCAAAGAAAGGGCGCTGGGAAGTGAACTGAAGCGTTGCGATGGGGATGGAGGGGAGGAGTAGGAGCCAGTGGTTGAGTAGTTGGTTGCAGTTTTTTCTGTGAATGATGGAGGGTGCTTTTCTTGGGGTTTATAAACCATCCTTCCCTATACGTGACGATCAATTACTTCATCAAGTCATATTACCACAAAAGGAAATTGCCTCCAATTGTTTTTTTTCGCTTTAGCTTCTTTTGGCGTGTCAAAGGGGGAAGTGCTGATATTTTTTTTTTCTCCTGCTGCTGCTGCTGCTTCTTCTGGCGTGTGCGTTTTTTTTTTTTTCGGGGCGGCGTCGGCGACGGGGCGGAAGTGCTGGGGCCTGGGGCCTGGAGCCAAGGCTCAGGGCGGGGGGCGAGGGGCGAGGGGGCCCCATAACATGACGACGACAACGACGCGTACACGAAAAATACACAAAGAAAAAATCTGTAACAATACTGACGCCGCCCTATAATTGTTTTGTTATGGTTCCACACAGGGGGTGGTTTAGCAACAACAACAACAACAACAACAATAACAATAACAACAACAATAATAACAACACCAAAAACAAAAACAACAAAAGATCCATTGCCAAAGGGGCCAACGACCAGCACGCAGTTTATCAATTTGCATATATATACATTGTCGAGTGTTGCATTGACGATGGACTACACCTAGTCCCAGCCGGCGTCTTGTCTTGTCCACTGTCTCCAAGTGATGTTTCAATTACACTCATCTCAACAGTTTGCTTCTTCTCGTCTACGCGCTCTTACCAAACACACAAAAAAAAAAAATTTTCAGTGTTTACGCGTTAGCACCAGCACAGCCTTTGTCTACACAACGACCCAGAACCCAGCCCACCCGCCGTTGTAAGCATCGACTGGTGAGTTGCGAGTCAGTGGGGGGGACGGGCATGCTGGTCGTTGTGCGGAGGGGGGGTCATCCATGATGTCGTCTTGCATCTTTGTGAGCAGTACTAAACTTTGTGTGGTAATTTGAATGTGCCTTGTATTTTCTTGGCAGAGTCTGCCCCCAGAAATGTTTCAGCAACCAATTGCCTTTTTGCGTCAACTGTACAGCTACTTGCTAAAGCTGCGGTAGCAGTCACTACCACCACCACTACCACTACCACTACCACTACCACTACCACTACCACCACAGCTGCTGCTGCCCTTCCTTCAAAGGTGTAATCTCACAATCATGCGTGCACCACACTTGCAGCCGCCTTTACACCTCTAAAGCACATTGTCGGGATAGTAAAAGAACGCCAATGCAACAATCAAGTAAACACTGATCAACATCGCGCCCTCTAACCAGTTACTCTCGCCGTCCAAAATCACCAAGTTGGTAATAAACACACTCACAAACAAAATCGCAGTCTCAAAGGTGGAAAAGTACAACGACATGGGCACGTCAATGGCCCAGCCAACCAACACCATAAATGGGGTGACAAAAATGGCAATCTGCAACGACGAGCCCACGGCAACACCAATGGCAAGGTCCATCTTGTCCTTCATGGCAACAATGATGGCAGTAACGTGCTCAGCAGCATTGCCGACAATGGGGATAACAATCAAACCAATAAACGTCTTTGACAACCCCGAAGTCTCCACAATCTCGTCAATTGACCCCACGAGAAAGTCGGCACAGAGCGAAACCAAAACCGTGGCCAACAACAACACCGTGATGGAACTGGCGACGCTCAAGTGCCTCTCTTCCTCGTCGTCCTTGACGCTGCCGGTGATGATATCGTCGGCATTGTGGCGGTCGCCCTCGGTGACGTCGGCAACCTCGTTGCTCTCCTCAAACAACTCCTTGTGCGTCTTTAACGAAAACAACAAGTAAAAGAGGTAAACCACCAACAAAATAATAGACACGCCTCTCGACAAGGACAAAATCAACTCGTCCGAGCTGTGGGGCTCAGGGAACCCATTCTTCTTTTTGGGGTTGGGCAAAGAGGCATGGAACGCTGCGGGAATCAACAACGATGCCACGGCCAACGCCATCAAACTAGACATTGTCTGGGCCACCGTCTGGTTGAATGTTTGCTGGACCCGGGTGATGCCGCCCGCAACAAAACAGCACCCCAACACAAGCAACAAGTTGCTCAAAATACTGCCCAACATAGACGCCTGGACAATCCGCACCTGGTTCTCCTTCAAGGCAATAATAGACACAATCAACTCAACCGCATTGCCAAACGTGGCATTGAGCAAGCCGCCCACCGTCTGGCCCACATGTTCCGAAATCTCCTCCGTGGCATACGCCAATATCGAAGCCAAGGGGATAATGGCAAGGAAATTGATCCAGAACCGGGCGTTTGAGCCCCAGTCCAAGTGGCCGGCAGCCAACCCCAAGGGCACAAAGAATAGCAAGTAATTGACGGGTGATGACTTCAAGGTCAACAAGGTGGACTTGACCACCGTTGCTTTGGACCTCTCCCACAAGCTTCTGTCGGGCGTGCGGCCCCGCGTTCCAAGTAGAGGTAAGTCGCTCATTTGCTGTTTTTGGGAAGTCTTTATCTTGCTGCAGGTTGGTTTCCAAAGGGCACAAGTGGTAATAAAAAAAAGGCGGCAAAGAATTGGGCTTAACTGGTTAGGGTGCCGTAAATGCCTTGTGCTGGGCGGGAACAGGGGAAGAATGGGGGAAAAAGAAAAAAAAAATGTGTTGCTGCCGATTGTTAGAATTGGACGTGGGCACGACCAGATGAAACGCACGTGCACTGCCAACCAAGGCATACGCTCCCAATTGGGTTATCTTTCACAAGTGCTGATTAACAGAGGCAGAGGCGGGATATGAGCAATGTTGCCGTTTTTGGTGATGGCTGTTGGCTGCTGGCTGTTGTTGGTGGTGGCTGTGGGCTGTTGTTGGTGGTGGCTGTTGGCTGTTGTTGGCTGTTGTTGGCTGTGGGCTGTTGTTGGCTGTTGTTGGGCAGGGCCGTTGTTGGTTGTTGTTGGGCAGGGCTTATGTATTGGTTATGTTACTTTTCCTTTCAAAGACATCAGCATGGCATCGCTCGAGACACAAAGTGGGTAAAACACATCACTCGACGCAAAATCGGCGCATACAGATCGTAGACGGCTGCAGGGACTCACGCACTCACTGTGAGTCTCTGTGCATGGTTCAACCTGGTCTCTCCATTGGACAGTATGTCGCGTAGGCGGGATACAAACCTGTTGGGCAAGCGTTTTACGTGCTTGGTCTGCCAATGTATCCTACCCAGGTGCTTTTTGTTTGAGCACTAACCCTAACCTGCTCAAAGTTCCACACCAGCCGGTCATTGTTCTCAATCTTGGGCCGTGTGTCATATGGTTGGGTGGCCCGGAGCCTATTGTGTAAAGGTTCTGAAGCTTCACTCGCTCGCTCGCCCGCTCATAGTATTTTTGTTGTAATGAGTGGTTCTCTGTCTTCTGTCTTCTGTCTTCTGTCTTCTGTCTTCTGTCTTCTGTCTTCTGTCTTCTGTCTTCTGTGTTCCACCACATCAACAACACATTGCCGATATTCAAAGAAACGCGGTGCCAGAGATAATTGCAGCGATACAGTAGCAACGGTTTGGTACATTTCCCTTGGAGTGATAGCCAGGAGGACCACTGAAACAGCTCTCTATCCCTTGACAACTCTCTTGGTTTGCATCCTACAATATGCTCTCCGGAATTATATTGTTCCAAAACGCCGGTCTTACTAAAACCCGTGTAAACATGGCGTAAAAGGGCTCATAATAGCAAACAAAACATGATAGTCTCCTATCCGTGGCTACTGAGGAGGGGGTGGGGGGTGGTGGCCTGCCAACACTATATAAACCGTATTGATATCCCCCCCTCCTTGTTGGCTTCATGACGCCAAACGCATCATACAATGCAGTATTCCACCTTGTTAGTTGCCATTTGCTCCGTTGTGGCTGCAAACGCAGCAGCCGTTGCAAAGAAAAGTGTCAAGACCTTGTCTTTGCCATTTGACATTGCCACTAAAAACACGACAACGGTTGTCAAGAGGGGCGATTTCGAATACACTTTGATCAACGACGAGTCCCTGTATAATGCAAGGGTCACTTTAGGGTCAGACCAGCAAGTTGTTCAAGTCACCCTCGACACTGGTAGTTCTGACATGTGGGTGATTGAAAACAACGCCACCTGCAACGACTGCAAGTCCTACGGCACCTATGACCCCAGCGGTTCATCCACGTTTGAATATTCCCCATTCAAAGTGTCTTATACTTATTTTGACGGAAGGTATGCAAGGGGGTTCTGGGCCAGGGATCAAATTTGGCTCCCCAACGGTGAAAAGCTCCCCCAGTTGATTTTTGGGGTTGTTGACAACACCACCTCGCCCATTGGGTTTCTCGGCCTCGGCACGAATGCAACTGAAACGTTTGTGGGGCCATACCCCAACTTTCCATCTGCCTTGAAGATTGCCGGTATCATTGACAGTGCCGCATACTCCTTGTACTTGGAAGACTACTCCACCCTCTCGGGGTCCGTCTTGTTTGGTGGAGTGGACAAGGCCAAGTATACCGGGGAATTGGTGGTTTTGGATGCTGCTCCTCAATTTGCATGGCTTGCGGTTGCCCTTGACCAAATCTCGTTTGACAGTGGAGATTTTGTTGCAACTAGTGGGAACTGGATGCTCGACAGCGGAACCACCAACATCTTGGTGCACGAACAATACTGGTCCTACTTTTTGGACAACTTGCCAGGATTGGACAATGATTACAATATCGACTGTTTCCTTCCTTCTGACAAGTACGTCACCTTTAGTTTCCAGGGTGTTGACATCAAGATTCCTTATTCTGCGTTGGCCGTCAACCACGGCGGCTACTGTACCTCTACTGTGAGGCTCAACAAAAGCAACAACATCAACATTTTGGGAGACAGTTTTTTGAGACATGCGTATGTTGCCTACAACCTCGACACCCACAAGATTGGGGTGGCACAAACCAAGTACACTTCCGACAGTGACATTGTCGATTTTTGGTTCTGATTTGTGCTGTGTATTTTGCCGTGCGTGGGGCGATGTGCTCTGCTGTGTGGTGCTGCTCTGGATACTACCTATAGCTTATAGATTTTCTAATCGAATCTAAAAGTACATCTTACCCCCCGGCAACATCAAACCAATTCGCCCCAGAGGTAGGGGGCAAACACGACAACCGCCGTGGCCAATGTGTCTATCGCTTCAACAAGGGCCACAGGGATGCCAATGAGCCCGCGACGAATAAAGTTCAAGTAAATGGCGTAAAAGGCCACGCTGAAAAAGTGGCTAAACAACAACATGGGGAACGGCAACATCCCGCTCAACAACCCTATAGGTCCGCTGACGCATTCGCCGCCACGTTCAAAGTACTTGAAACATCCCATCTGTAGAATCTTCAAGGCGTTTTTGTCGGCAGCAAACAACGAGTACAACGCGATGGACAACGTGTTGATCACCGCGTCCAAGTTCTTCCTCTTGCGGTGGAACCGGGCCATGCGCTTGGCCACCAAATCGTAGTCGCCCAAGTCTTCAACGTACCGCGGATGTAACAACTTTGCCAACAACACGCTATCGTTGAGCCCCACCGTCATGCCGCCCCCGGTCAATGGGTGTCTCATATTGAGCGAGTCGCCCAATAGTATAAAGCCCTGGTTGTTCTTCCTGCCCTGCTTCATTGCCGAAAGGTACTGGTTGGGCATGATCCGAAACTTTTTCGACTCCAATGCCACTTTGAAGGCCGCCAATGCTTCCTTGGGCACTATGGGCAAGATACTTTCCCGGAGGTAGTTGTACACCTCGTTGTTTGCGGCCGAGGGCGGCTTGGTTGACCGGTACGCGCACAACATCCTCGTCTCGGTTGGAGAAACTTGGTAGAGCAAGGCCGGCGCATGGTCGCCGAGCAAAACGTGGCCCTTGTTCTTGGCGGGCAACGACGCGTTTTTCAAGTATAGCCCGATAAAGTACGACCCGATATGCGGCGTGTTGTGCTCGCTCAACTCCTTTCTAAACTTGGAGTAGATCCCATCGCAACTAATGGTCAACTTGGCAAAGTAGTCGGTGGTTTCGCCGTCGTGCTTGGCTCTCACCCCGGTGACAATGTTTGCGTCCTCCGAGTCACGCAAGATCGCCGTCACCGTGGCCTCCTTCCACTCCACGTTGGGCTCGTCCTTGGTTATTTGCCTTAGGTTCATCAAAAAGTCGCCGTGGTGGAAAGCAACCCCGCGCACGCGGTCGTCCTGGTCCCAAACCGCCATGTCTATAGTAGAGTCGCTGTCCAACTTGTCGTTCTCGCCATCAACAACGTCCCACACGGGTTGTACAGGGTTGGTGGTGTTGGCGGTTTCCTTCAACGGATACTCAATCACAACCTCCTCGTCAAAGTACTTGATGTAGTACCCCGTACAGTCGATGGCCTCGATATTGTTCAACGCCTTGACCATCCCGAGCTCCTTCAACGCCTTGACGCCAGCCGGCTGCATGAGCTCTCCCACAATTCTGTCTGGCTTCGACCAGTCCCGCTCAATGATTAAAACTTTTCTGCCCTGTCTTGCTAAAGCCGTAGCAATGGTGGGGCCCACGACGCCTGCCCCAATCACTATAACGTCGTACTCGGTCGTGGTTGTCATGGTGTAGGTATGTATTGAACTAGTTCCTGTTTCCGCCGGTGGTGGTAGGGTGGGTGTTCTGAAAGAAAGGGTGGATAAAGTGGATCGAAGGAAACCTTGCTTTTATATATATATCGATTCCTTCGAAGCAGAAAAAAAAAAAAACTTATGGCACCACTTGATGCTTCGTGTGATATTTTTTTTTGGCTGGTGGGACTCAAACGATGTAAACGAGGGTCTGGTACGATACAATACGCGTTCGTTATTCTATTGAAACGGAAGAGGTGTACCTACTCATCATCCTCTTCATCCTCTTCATCCTCTTCATCCTCTTCATCCTCTTCGTCTGCTTCTTGTAACCAGGTGATAAACTTGGAGGTCAACTTTCTGACCTCACTGTCATCGCCTTGCTCCCACCACTGCAAAATGTTTTCCTCCTCAACAATGTCCGAGTCGTACAACGTCCTGACCCCAAGAAAGAGCAATACCTGGTTGTATGACTTGTCCAAGGGGGCAATTGTACTCTCCAATATCCTCAACAAGTCGACTTGGTCCTCGGGCTCAAAAACCTGACGTTTGTACATCATGCCCCAGTGGTTAAAGATCTTGGCCCCTGCTTCCTGCGGCGACAACGTGCCCGTGGTGATAAAGTCCACAATCTTGTTCACCAATGCAGTGGTGGTGACTGTCCTCACCTCGTGGTACGTGACATTCATTGACATTCTAAGCGTGTTCAACTCCAACAACGCCGTGTCAATGTCGTGGTTGTTTTCAATGGCCCGAATGACCGTAGCCACACCCTCCTTGTTGAAGTCCTCCTCCTCCTCCTCCTCGTCGTCATACGCACCACCCTCCGATAGCACCGACGTCGCCGACAAGCGTCGGTTTCTCGAGTGTGTGCGTCTCTTTGTTCTCTTTTGCGTGACGGAGGCAATGGAGTCGTCTGAAACGTTGAGTGACTTCATTTGGTAGATTATGCCCGAGTACTGGTCGCCGCCAACCGACTCCTCGTCATAGTCGTCTTCTTCTCCTTCGTCGCTGTCTTCACTGCCAGACACGTAAAGGAATCCTTGTCCATCCTCGCCCACAAGATCGACGTCTTTGACAACCAACGATGGTAATGCTGATGATGATGCTGCTGCTGCTTCTTTTTCTTTTTCTTCTCCTTCTTCTTCTTCTCCTTCTTCTTCTTCCCCTTCGTCGCCATCGCTAAAGACGCCAAAGTCGTCGTTTCCGGAAACAACAATTGGTGTCTCCACTATCTTGGCATTGTTGGGGATCACCTTGTTGTCGGCAATAATCACATTAAAGCCAATCACCGACCCGGGGCTCAAGGTGACACCGGCGCCGATTTGCGCATTGGCAGCAACAATGGTATGCGTCAACACCGAGTTGTCCTTGATGACGGCATTATCCCAAACATAAGAGTTTTCAATAACCACATTGTCGCCAATCTGGCAGTTTCTTCCAATAACAGACTTTTTGATCGACGTGCCGTGGCCCACCGATGTGTTCTTGCCAATGGACGTCGAGGTGCCGATTTTGCACGACTGCGCCAACACAACCTTGTCCTCCTTGTACACATTGTTGAACTCGTACGAATACGAGTTGTTGTCGACGAGATTAGAGTCAGGAACAAGGGGGTAGCACCACCTGGCCAAAATATCCTGCGAGACGGCGCCATAGGTGCTCCAGCTCTCGACACGAGCGGCATACTCCGAGCTGTCATTCATGATGTATGCGTAAATGGTCTTTTTCAACAAGTCGGAAGTCAACACGCCCTTGACAAAGTCGCTTCTGAGGTACTGGTAGTCAAAGTTCTCTTGGAAAATCTGCGGCACGTGCGGAGTGCAAATGTCAACGTGGCAATCGGTCAAGTCGTTGCGGATAACAAACTCGTCGGCAATATCGTCCAACAACTCCGGGTCAATGTTTATGCTCGACTTTTTCCCATCCACGGGCGGTATGCCCTGGTAGTACAAGCACCTATCCGTCTCCTTGTCCAACACAAACGCCCCCGGCTCAATGTGAGACCGCGTTCTGTGCAAGGGAGACGCTTTGTTCAAAACCATGGTGAGAATGTGGTCTCTATCCTGTTCCTTCTTGCTCTTGTGGAACGCCATCACCTTTTCAAAGTCAACGTTGGTGACAACGTCGCCGGAAACAAGCAAAAAATCGCCCGTGATCAAGCCGCGGTTATCCAAGTCCCTCATGGCGTCTCCCACAGACCGCGATTCGGTGGACATGATGGTGGCCACTTGAAACGGCGAGTTCTTTGTGTTCCATTTGCTCTTTTCAATATACTCTTGCACTTGCTCCGCGTGGGCCGAGCAGATGAGGTATACTTCATTGACGCCGGCATTGGCCAAGAATTCGAGCGTGTACTCGATCAAGGGAACATTGGCCAACGGAAGAAGGCATCTTGGCTTCACGGCTGTCAATGGCATGAACCGTGTTTCAAACGAGTCGGTCAAGACAATTGCTTGAAACCTGTCGTCTTTCACCTGCTCCTTCTGCTTCTTGCCCCTGCTGTTGCTAGAGGTTGCTGCCGATGGCCCTGCTGCTTGCCCTGCCTTCTTTGCCTTTGGTGCCATTGCTGGTTGGTGGTTGGAAATGCTTGGTTCGATGGAGATGATTCAGAGGTTTTTTTGGTTTTCCTAATTAAAAAAAAAAATTTCAATGGGTTTTCCCAAAATAATGCGACATTACTCACCGACATTACTCACCGAGACATTGTAAAGAAGAACAACAAGAAAAAAAAAAACAGGGTTTGCAACTCTTTAAGGGAGGGATCGTTCTCGTTCTCGTTCTATGTACATGTCCATCACTACTCTTGGAGCTCCTGCTTCTTTTCTGCTACATCGGCAATGGCGGACGGAGGCACGCCCGCCTTTTCGGATTCTCCAGCCACCTTGCCATTTGCCTTTGCCTTTGCCTTTGCTTGAATCTGTGCCTGGACCTGCGCTTGCACCTGTGCCTGTGCTTGCGCTTGCTGCAACAACCGCTTCCCCTCTGCCTCCTTTTCCAAAATAATCCTTTTCCATTCGGGCAATGGCTTGGGCTTGGACTTGTTGATCTCCTCCTCCTTCATGGCGAGCAATATGGTGCCCAACAACAAAACAATGGTGATGCCCTGGGCATACATTCTGGCCTGCACTGCCTTTTGAGTACCAGTCATAATCTTGTCTCGGTTGACCAACACCCACGACCCGTACAAGGACCCGGCCCAGGCGGCAATGATGATTTGGTACTTGTTGTTGTTTAAAGTGGTGAAGATCTTATCGCTCCAGGACAAGTTGTTCCATTGCCGGTACTCCTCCAACATCTTGTTCTCGGTATACTCGCTCTGGTGCATTCTTTTGTCAAACTCCCATGACCCTTGGTCAGCCCAAAACGCACCGAGGGAGATGGTGGGCATGGCAATAATGGCGGTCTTGATGGAGGTGTTGAACGTCTTGAATCGAACGGGGTGTCTGCGCTTGAGGTACTGGAACAAACCAACAGACAACACGCCTCCGTAAATCAACCCCTTGGAACCTTCAGCAATGATATGCTGGATGTGAGCATCCTTTTCCTCCTTTGACAAGATTTTCATGGCAGTGACTGGGTGGGGGGGAAAGGGGGGGTCTTTAATGATTTGATAATTTGATAATTTTTTCTCCCTCTTGGTTCTTCTTTCTTTTTTCTTTTTCTTTTCTTGTTTGTTGCAAGCGGCAATCCGAAAATCGGGAGAGACCGGGCTTTGGTTTTGGGGG
>JAKTZW010000005.1:0-30015 GCA_030579015.1 Zhuliangozyma blackwelliae | reverse complement strand
ACACCAAACACAGCGACACACCAACACACCAACACAGCAGCACAAACACACACACGAGCAGAGTGCTGACGTTTATGGCTTTATCAAACAGCCTGGAACATATCCAAACCCACCCCACCGTATTCAAGCTAAAGGACTAGCTTTGCTAAGCAAAAACAACAACGCTTCGCAAACAGGCCATTTTGGACCAGTAGAGAAAACGAGAAGCATCAGGCAACAAGTAGCAACCAACAAGAACTGCAGTAACATCAACAACATCAGCAACAGTAACAGCAACAACAGCAACAACAGCAACAACAGCAACAGCAACCACTACCACCACCACCACCACCACAACAACACATCCACAAATGACAGACTATTTAAAATTCCAGTCAAAGCCGTCGGGCAGACACGAGGGCAAGAAGCACATCATCATAGTGGGAGCTGGCATTATTGGCGTGTGTACCGCATACTATATTGTCAAGCATCCCCGATTTGACCCCAAAAAATACCACATCTCCATCGTGGAGAGCAAGCGAGTCGCCGGTGGTGCCAGCGGCAAGGCAGGCGGGTTGCTTGCGTTGTGGGCATTCCCCGAACAGATTGTAGAGCTATCATTCAACCTACACCAAGACTTGTCCAACGAGTACAATGGGGCGGAAGAATGGGGGTACAGGCGCTTGACCACCGTGTCGTTGGAGGGCGATATCTCCCACTTGGTTGATGACGACGACGATGACAATGATGCTGATGACAACAGCAACAGCAACGGCGATGACGATGACGACGACGACGACGACGACGACGACGACGAAAGGGATAATGGGTTTGAACGGGGCGAGAGCAGCCAGAGCTATAAGCAAGCCACGGCCCACGACAGCGACTCGTCGACCTCGTTGTCGGAAAAACCGCCGAAAAAGGCAGCAAGAGCCACACGCTCGTCGTCGTCCATACAAACCGACACTATACGCAACCGGCTTCCGCCAACCTTGAACTGGATCTCCTCTTCGTTGATTGACAGCTGCTCGACCTTGGGCGACACCGACACCACCGCCCAGGTGCACCCCTACAAATTCACCAACTTTATCTTGAAAAAGGCCTTTGAGAGTTCCCAGGGCGCGCTCGAGTTGATCTTGGGCAAGGTGGAAGAAATCACTTATTCGTTGGAAACAGGCACCGCCACCGGAGTTGAGTACCAACCCACATCGCTAAAGGATGAAGAACGCGAGACCATAAAGCTACAGGGCGACCAAATCGTGTTGAGCATTGGACCATGGACATCCAAGATTTTGCCCGATTGTCCCATCTCGGGCTTGAGGGCGCACTCCATCACCATTGCTCCATTCAAGGACCAGCCCGTGAGTCCATACGCCATCTTTACCGAGTTCAAAACGGGACCCACTTCCTATATATCGCCGGAGATATACGCCCGCCAGGATGAAGTCTATGTTTGCGGCGAGGGCGACTCGGCAGTTGACGTTCCAGAAACCACCGACGACGTTGAAGTGGTCAAGTCCAAGTGCGATGAGTTGTTTAAGCAAGTGGGCAAGGTATCGCCCAACTTGAGGCGGGGATATGTACTAAAACGCCAAGCCTGCTACTTGCCGGTGTTGGACGTTCCCTCGTCCAGCGGGCCGTTGATTGGAGAGACCAATGTGAGCAACTTGTACCTTGCCTCGGGACATTCGTGCTGGGGCATCAATAATGCGCCCGGAACGGGCAAGATTATGAGCGAGTTGTTGCTCGACGGCGAGGTCACCTCGGCGGATATCCTGAGCCTCGACCCGTCATTATACTTTGATGCCAGTGTCTTGGTTGACGAGGAGGAAATAGAGCCGGAGGAGAGGGAGGATAACGATTATGGCGAAAAGTGAGTGAATAGAAATGTGCTATGTAAAGTAAACCCCACCCTTTTCTTTTGTCTTTTGTTTCTTGTTTCTTGCTTCTTGCTTCTTGTTTCTTGCTTCTTGCTTCTTGTTTCTTGCTTCTTGTTTCTTGCATCTTGCATCTTGCATCTTGCATCTTCTTTTTGCTTAATCCACCTTTTTTTGTCCAGCGGCTGGGCCAATGATGCCCCTCTTTTTTGTAATCTTGTACTCGGCTATCCTCTGCTTCAATGTATGAAAGAACTTGACCACCTTGACGAAAAACAAACTGGCAACCATGACAAAGATTGTCGTGATCAACTTTTCATTCTTTACCCACAAGTCGTAGTCAAACAAGTGGATCTCGTCCCTTTTTTTGTTTTCAAAGTACCGGTCGTTGCTGTCCCGTATAGGATTCCAGTTGGGCTCTACTTTATGGAACCGGTCGTTTTTCTCCACCTCCCCACCATGAACGGGGTCATTCACAATATCGTTAAATATCTCAAAATTGTCGGGGCTCCTTTCCATAAAGTGGTCCGGAACGGGGTGCACCACGTCGGGCGAGTCCGACGTCAAGATGATGGTGTAGTGCGGCGAGGGCAATTTCCGCAAAATCCGTCTAAACAACTCATCGTGCTGGCGAATCTCCCGGGCTCGTGCGTCGAGGTCGTCTTGGGGCAATGCATTCAAGTCGATCCGAATCACCCGTTTCCGGGTATCAAAGTAGTCCGCCACCTCGTTGTCGTCTTCGTGAAACACATTGATGGTTTCCGCTTCACAGGTGTTGATCACGTACTGCTCGATATAGTCGAGGTCAATGGTGCCATCGATTCTGGGGATCCCAATGTTGGTGGAGGCCATATACATGTACTTGCGGAGAAACGGCCAGTTGTCCTTTTGCGACGTTGTCAAGTCAGTATACCTCAACCCCGGCTGGTTGATTAGCAAGTACGCGTCGGAGGAGCATTCGGTGATGAGTTTCTTGAGGAGGTTGGTCACGGAGGTGACATTGTGCGGCGACGTGTTTGACGGGTTGATTTCGGCTTTCAAGTTGGGGACAAGCTTGTGTGAAGCAACCACTAGCGGGCTCACCCAGCCAAGTACAGTGGACGCGGTGGATGCTAGTAGGAGGAGCAGTGCCAACTTCATGTTACAGGGGGTGGTGGGCGTGTGTGCCAAAGAATGATTGTTTGATCCAGCACATTGAATTTTGGGGTGTTGCTCTGTATCTGTAAAGGACACGACAGGCCCAAAAGGGGACGTGCGGCTCACCAAACTCATTACCCAAGATTTTCACCATGGGTGCAGGCCCAACGGGGATCCCCTTTCTTCTTTTGCCTCTGTTGGGCTCAGGGTGGTATAGCGCCGCTGCCGCCATTGTGCACACAACCCCGCCCATCGGTGCTTCCCTGCTTCCTGGCATCCTGCTTATTGATGCCGTGTACTGCGAGGGACAAGATTGGCAACAAAAAAAAATGAAGTAAAATCACTTTCCTCTTCACCACCACCACAACGACCAATGCTGGAAGAGAACAAGCGAGCATTGCTGCATGCCCAAGACTTTGTTGACTTTGTCAATGCGTCGCCAACACCATACCACGCCGTCAACTCGGTCAAGAGTATTCTCAAAGACGCTGGGTTCCAGGAAATTGTCGAGCGAAGCAATTGGTTCAAGGACCACGCATTGACAAAAGGTGGCAAGTACTACGTCACCAGAAACGGGTCCTCGTTGATTGCATTCACGGTTGGCGGCAAATACACCAACGGCAATGGTATCGCCATTGTGGGTGCCCACACCGACTCCCCCTGCCTCCGCATCAAGCCAGTGCTGGAAAGAACATCCGAGGGGTTTATCCAAGTCGGGGTGGAGCAGTATGGCGGATTGATTGCCCATTCGTGGTTTGACCGTGACTTGTCCATTGCCGGGAGGGTTTATGTTGAGGAAAATGGGCAGTACGTTCCCAAATTGCTCAAGATTGACAAGCCATTGTTGAGGATCCCCACCTTGGCCATCCACTTGGACAGGACAGTCAATGAAAAGTTTGAGTTTAACAGGGAGGAGAAGTTGGTGCCCATTGCGGGACAGGTGAGTTTGGACAAGAATGAACAAAAGAAAAAGAGCGATAATGACAAGGAGGCCACGTCGTGTGCAAACGACCCGGACTTGCAAATGACGCCAGAACAGTTTGAGTCGGTGCAGAATGTCATTTCCAGGCACAACCAATCGTTGATTGAGTTGATTGCCTCCGAGCTCAACGTGACCCCGGCCCAAATTGAAGACTTTGAGTTGATTTTGTTTGACCACCAAAAGTCTGTCATTGGTGGGTTGAATGACGAGTTTATCTTTTCGCCCCGGTTGGACAATTTGACCTCGTGTTTTACGGCCGCGCGGGGGTTGGTGGATTCGGTCGAGCACTTGTCGCTGGAGGCAGGGATCCAGATGATTTCCCTCTTTGACCACGAGGAAATTGGGTCTCAATCGGCCCAGGGCGCCGACTCGTCGTTTTTGCCCGACATTATTGGCCGCGTGACCAAGTTTGACTTTGACCACGGCAACTCGCCGGTGGACTTTTTCCACGAGGCCATGTCCAAGTCGTTTTTGTTGTCGTCCGACATGGCCCACGGGGTGCACCCCAACTACGGCAGCGTGTACGAGTCCAAGAACCGTCCGCAAGTGAACCTGGGACCGGTTATCAAGGTCAATGCCAACCAGAGGTATGCCACCAACTCGCCTGGAATTGTTTTGATCAAAAAGGTTGCGGCCAAAGTAAAGGTCCCGCTCCAGCTCTTTGTCGTTAGAAACGATTCACCGTGCGGGTCCACCATTGGCCCGATCCTCGCTGCCAAGCTCGGCATAAGAACCCTTGACTTGGGGAACCCCCAGCTTTCCATGCACTCAATCCGAGAGACTGGAGGCACATTTGACGTGGTTAAGCTCACCGATTTGTTTACATCGTTTTTCAGCCACTATATTGAGTTGGACAACAAGATCCTTTGCGATCATCTCTAAATAGGGGGGAACACGTTTCTGGCCGAGTGGTCAATCACGTTTCCCGGGGGGTAGTAGTTACATACTATATAGTCAGCGTCAATGTCGGGACAGTGCCGGATGGCACACCCCAACTCTCGGGTGCTGTTCCACACCATGGCGGTGAAGTGGTTATAGGTGTTTTCAGTCCCATAACGATACGTCTCCCCCTCCTCGTACCAAGCGTCGCAGGCGCCAATGGGAGAGTAGCCCACCGCAAGGTTCTCGCCCAACTCGCCCCCCGAGTGTTCCAAGTTGCCGGAGCAGTCGTACTGCCGGGCAAACCACTCGGCAAAGCGGGCAACGTCGGCTGACCAGGTGAGGGGCTGGGCCCCGTGCCCGGCTCGTTTCTGGTTGTGGTCATTGAGCATGATTTGTGCAAACAATGGGTCAATACTTGGTTCTGGCCCTTGCAGTTCCTGGGGGTGGCTAACCTGGGGGTGGTCAGCCTGGGGGTGGGGATGGTCTAGTTGTTCAACAGGGGGGTCAACTTGGTGGTGGGAGTTGTCCAGTTGTTCAGCAGGGGGGTTAGTCTTTGGTTTCACAATCACATACACGTGTTCAACTTTGACAACATTTGCCGTTGTAAACACAATCATGCAGCACACGGAAAAGAGTATAGAGTACAACATTGTGGGGGGTGGTTGTATTGTCACATGGGATCGAGGTGTCATGGGCTCTTTATATATAGCTTCTTTTTTTTTTTTTTGCAGCAAAGAAATGACAAGAAAAATAAAACGACATTGGTGACACCACTTTGAAACGGCGATGAGGGCATGTCTACAGAGAGTTTCAGCAGTGTGGTACACCACTTGTTGTTATCGTATGTCTTCATGAAAATAAAAATTACAAATTTGATACCCACTACAAGAAATTGTCGGCAAAGTTGTACCTAAACTTGGCCCAGCCCTTCAAGGTGGCAGCCGTTTTCTCCTCCTCCTTCTCCTCTTCTGTCTGGAAATACCTGTCGGTGTCAAAGTCCATCTCCTCCAACTTGACAAACTTGTCCTTGCCTCTTCTCACAAGTAGCCACCAGATGATGAACGACACGGGAAACACACCAAGCTCGAGGTAGGCCTGGAAGAAATCAGTAGCCACAAACGGAGACACGGTGGACCAGCCTTGCACAATAATGATAAAGCCACCAAAGATTACAACAAACAAGGGCCCGTATGGGTACGACCAGTTCTTGAACAACAACTCGTGCGTTCTCCCTTGCTTGGCAAGCCCCCTCCTGAACCGGATGGACACCACGCCAATGACCCACCACGAGATCAAGTTGGAGAGACCCACAATCGACTGCAACCACGACCAAAGCTCGCCGGCGCCGACAAAGGCCGAGGCAAAGCACAACCCACTAATAAGCCAGGTGACAATCACGGCGACATAAGGCACTTGGAACCGGTTCAAGGGCAAAAACACCTTGGGGATGTACCCCTGTGCACTCAAGTTGTATGCCAACCGCGACCCGGCAAACAAGGCGTGGTTGCCGGCAGAGATGATCGAGGTCATGATGACGGCATTCATAAAACTGCCCGCACCCTTGGCACCGACCTTTTGGAAAACAATGGTGAATGGGGACGTTGCCACCGTCTTGGTCAACAAGTTTGGGTAGTCGTATGGAACATTCATGCCGATAAAAAATGCGGTAAACACATAGAATATCATGATCCGGATAAATGTCATCTTGACTGTCTTGGGAATCACCTTTGTAGGGTTCTTGGTCTCACCAGCGGTTAACGACACCGACTCCAAGCCGCCAAAGGCATAGGCGGCCGACACAAACAAGGAACTGAACCCGCGGAAACCATTGACAAAGGGAGCGTCGCCGTAGCTCCAGTACCGGAACCCAATGTATTCATGGAGGTCGTTCTTGCCCGCATTGCAAATGATACTGATGATGAAAAAGATGATAATGGTAACCACCTTCAACAAAGCCAACCAGTACTCGGTCTCACCATACAACTTGACGTGG
The DNA here is from genome assembly GCA_030579015.1 of Zhuliangozyma blackwelliae. Classification (NCBI taxonomy): domain Eukaryota; kingdom Fungi; phylum Ascomycota; class Pichiomycetes; order Serinales; family Debaryomycetaceae; genus Zhuliangozyma; species Zhuliangozyma blackwelliae. The sequence continues at coordinate 23,165 of JAKTZW010000005.1, read as the reverse complement.
ATGACATTCAAGAAAAGGAGAAACACCCAAAAGATGATGGAGATGACGTACCAGTGAAAGTCGGTCCAGTACTGGAAGATCAACTGCAAGGCGGTCAAGTCGCCGGCAACACTGCAAATGTCGTTGAACCAGTAGTTTACCAAAATGGCAAAGCCAAGGGACTCGCTGCCGAAACGCTTGGCATAGGTTGTAAAAGACCCTGAAACGGGGTACTGCACCGACATCTCACCAAGAGCGAGCATCATAAAAAACACCACCAAACCAATAATCATGTAGTTTAAAAGCAAACTCAATGGACCACCCGTTGCCAACATCTTTCCCGTTCCCAAATACAAACCGGTACCAATCACACCGGCAATGGTGATCATATTCAAGTTTCTGGTTGACAACGACCGGTTAAGGTTCTCGGTGTGTCCCACGAGATGTTCCGACAAGCCATCGGCATCTTCGCCGACTCTCTCAATGTCCTGGTGGATAAACTTTTCCTCTGACTTTTCTATGCTGTCAGACATGGTGGAATGTTGATAAGAGATAAAGAGAACAAAGCAGAATAGGGTCAGGGGGAGGGCGGGCGGTTCTGGGGATATATATATATAGAGATAGAGAGAGAATGGCCCAAAACGTAAAATTTCTTTGCGTGCAGTTGCGACATCTAGCGAGCATACTAATCCAAAAACGCCGTTCGCTTTAAATGACGAGAGGGAGGGAGGGAAACAGAAAGAGATAGATCGCTGCGGGAGATATCCGAAACCCTAAGCCCTTGGACGCCACAGGGATTGCAGGACTACCTGGGGAGGGAAGCTGGAGAGCTGGAGAGCTGGAGAGACGGGGAACTGTTGCGACTGTCGCGACTGTTGTCGCTGCTTGTGCCACCACTGGAGGTGGATGTTTGCTTTTCGTTACGAGGTATTGCTTGAACAAAGCAGACGCCTTCGATGAAGCTCGATGAGAAGGAAACATGGTTATCATTAAAAACTCTAATCAAGGCGGTGGTGGCTCCATCTCTCTCTCCCCCACTGTGGCGGCCGTCCCACACCATCACACGATACACCCTCAGCAGCAGCGGCGGCAGCGGCGGCGGGCTTTAATATAATATATCCAAAGTAAGAAGCAGCGCAAAGAGAGAAATGCCGTTTCTTTCTTTTTTTTTCCCCTGCAGCCCAATTTCCGGCGGCTTAATTTTCTTTTTTTGCAATCACACAAGCGCACGTGACGCAGATCTTTCTGGTGAAAATATCTTTACATATACATACACCACCTCTTGACCAAACCAATCACACACACACAGAGATGAAATAGCGATCGATATTAGAGCAATGCGGAAATGTAACCCACCTCATCTCGTCGCCGTATTCGATCTTGGAATATTCAGATTATTTTTTTCGTTAGCTTCTTCGTATATGCGGTTGCCCAGTTCATCTCTAACCCCCCCTTCTCCTCTACCCCCCTAACCCCACACACACACTTTTAATGTTCAAAACAACAATTGGCCAAAGTGGCATGTGACCAGGGAAGGAGACCTTCCCCTTTTTGGTCGTGACAAATGCTTCACCTGCTATAATACAACCTGCACCTCAAAGTCCTCTTCCAATTCAGTGTCACCTACAGTCTCGTTGATGTTCATCTCCTCGTCGTCAAATATGAGCTTTGCCCGCTGCACATCAATCGTAGCCTCGTCTATCCCCTTCAACTTTAAATAATGCGATAGTAGGCTCCTCAATTTCGTCTCTGGCGACACCCTCACCTCGTACCGCTTATTGTCCTTGCCCTTTAACCCAATGACAAACAAGCTTTCGCTTTCGACATCCACCGGTATTTGGGCAGAGGCACCTACTCGTGTCACTGCCCCACCAGTAGCTCTGCCATTCAAGCCATCACCCTCACCCTCGCCCTCACCCTCATCACTCGACGAGGTCACATCCTCGTCAACCTCCTCAACAATCTCCTCAACTTCCCCCTCCACTTCCTCCTCTCCTTCGTGAATCGGCTGCGCGGTCTTGAATTCGGGGTATACACTCAAGAAATTCTCACCAATCTCTGCCGGTATCAAAAACACCCCCACCACCGTGGGCCGCAATTCCTCAACCTTGTCGAGCAACGTGTTGAACGAGTCCGGGGGCGCGATGCGCAACGTTTTGGGCGTGAAAAACGACCGAATCAACATCTTGCCCTCGACCCATACCAAACTGCAATGCTCATACTTGTATCGGTCGAGGTATTGGGTATCCAATTGGTTGGTAAAAATGTTGCGGAAATGGTCGATTGCCGCCTTGGTAATCTTGTCAAACTTCTTGAGCCCCTTGGTGCCGAAATCCACCTGGACGCCAGCGGCGCCGGGCGTCGGGAGCTTGGAAGTTACCCTGATTATATACCTCCTCTTCTTTTCGCTCTCGTCGTCAAACGTATACTCGCCAGGAGCCACGGATGGGGACTTTGTCGGCTTTAACAACTTTTCAAGCTCATCAAGCTCGTCGTCGTCGTCGGAATCTTGAAACGACCTTGTCTTTGCAGACTGGGGAGAAGCGGAATTCGAAAGGGATATGATTTGAACCTCTGACGGTTTATGGTCGCTGCGGAGCTCGGTGGAGTTCTTGAGTGGTGAGGATCCCACAGACTCGTGCGTGTCCCCCGTGTCTTGCCGCACCGTTTCGTCCGGCTGACCAGCACCCTCGTTGTCGTTTAGGCCCGTATGTTTGTGCTTGTATTTGTGTTTTTTTTTCTTTTTCGAATCTAGGGTACTGCTAAGGGCAAAGAAATCGTCTTCCAACAACATCCGCTTCTTCTTTTTATTCTTCTTGTGAGACCCAGCGTCGCCACCATTTCCCTCGTGAGCTATCTGCTCATCAATATCGGTGTTGCTCATTGATTCTCGATGGGCTTGATAGTTGATCTTTTTTTTTGGCCAGTGTATTTTTTTTTGCACTGGGGTTAAGAAACTATAAACACAACACAATACAATACAACACCACACAATACAACACAATACAGAAACAAGTGATCCCAATGGCATCGTCACAGTCGAGCGCGTTTTGGAAAAAATCTCAGGATAGCAGCTACAGGCCGCGGTTTATAAATGCTTTTGGCCACGACATTGAATACTCCGAGTTTATGTCCGAGTACAAGGACGACTGGGAAAAGAAGATGAACTATGTGGATGAAGAACTAGTACGGAAGCATGCCCATCACTCCAAGCAATATGAAACCTTTAGTGACAACAACGACGGCAACGACGGCAACGAGTTTCCGCTGTTGAAAATCAACGATACAAATGTAATTGCTGTTGATGACGCATTTATCAACGTTTGGTTCAACACAAACCAGAGCCTACAGATTGTCAAGGACACAGACTCTCAAACACTTGAATTGACCCAGAAAACACCCGTGGATATCAAGGAATTCACAAAGAGAAACACAATTGTGCTCGCTACTGGGGGCCACGTCACGGCAGCAAATTGGCTTCCGCGTCCCATTGATGACGAGAGCGGCGTAAATTACCTTGCCGTGGCAGTAATGAACAACCCCGACGGTATGGACGACACTGTGGCGAACCCCGAGCTAAGCATTTTCAACAAGACAAGAGGCGAGAAAAAGATCCACACGGCTATTCAGATATGGGAATACAATCTAGACACCCGGCTGTTGACGCTCAAACACGTTCTTGTCACCACCAAACTCGGGGCCACGCACGATCTCCGCTGGGCCCCACTATACGCCACGGGTGGTGGCGGTAGTGGTGGTAGTGGTGGTGGTAGTGGTGGTGGTGGTGGTGGTGGTACGTTGGGGGTGCTCACGGGAACCTTTACCGACGGAAGCATCCACTTTTTCAAAATCAAACACAGTCTTCCAAAGTACTCGGTTGTCGAGGAGCCATCGTTGAGCTACACGCTACGAAACAACCCCAAGTCTGGCGCTATAAAAATCACCTGTTTTGACTTTATGGGGTTGGAAACATTGATTGTTGGCTCAATTGACGGGAACGTTTCTGAATTTATCCTCCCGTTCCACAAGACTGGAAACACAAATCTATCCGTCCCCAACTACACCACCCACGTAGCCGACGCGCCCGTATTCTCCATCACGGTAGCGGAGTTTCCCGCCGGTGAGTATTTTATTGCCATCAACACCATGGCCACAAAGACGTTTGCCTTCAACAGCCACAGCCCCGTCCAGCAGATCTCCTCCTTTGTCAAATCGTGGTCTCCGGCGCCATACAACTATGTGCTTCGCAACATGGTGGTGTCAAAGACACCGAGCTCCGTTGGCCTCTACTTTCCCCGAGCCTCGCAGGATGTGATTAGCGCCTTGCTCGACGTGGATGCATTCATCACCAAGGTTGAAATTGCCGAGCGTATTGGCCATCCCATGATGCTTGTGGGAACGGGAAGCGGCGATGTGGTGATTGAAAATTACGCCAGAAAGTACTTGAATGGTGGCAAGATGACCATGAAGGCGGTGGTGCCGTTGCAATTGTGGAAGTTTGAAAAGAGCGAAACAGACTCTAGTGTTGCTGTTGTGTTGCTGGCTGATTTTGCAAACATTCCTGTGGAAACAACCGTGCCGCCCTCAACTACAGCACCAGAGATTATGGTGTCGGCGCTTGCATGGAACGAAAACGTCAGGGGAAGCTCGGTGTATGCTGCGGGCATAGGAGCGGGCATTTTACTTGTTGAGCGGTTGGATCCTTCATTTTTTTAGTATTTAGGTGTAGACGAATCAACCTCCTCGCTCCACCTATCCAACCCGCCAATCACGTCCTTGACGTTGGAAAAGTTTTCGCCGAGTAGTTTCCGAGTGGCTAGTTGCGAATCGTTGCCGTACCGGCACACAATGTATATGGGGTCCGACTTGTCCACATCAGGAGGCAAGAGGGACGCCGCATTGTCTGCTTTCCGAAACACCGGGTCCCACTCAATATTGATTGAGTTTGGTAGATGGGTGATTGCAAACTGCTCCTTGGGCCGTACATCAATCAACGTGTGCTTTCCACCACCATTGACAACCTCGCTGTACGCTCTGGGAGTGACTCTGTGCTCCATTGGCAACGGGTCCACAACCGTGCGGCCGCAAAACTCAGCATAGTTGATCTCGCCGCTTTCAATCGTTTCCTTGAAAACCTTGGGGCTCTTACCACACACTGCGCACCCGGGCTGGCGCCCTCTCATTTTAAACACCCGCATCGTCTGCTGGGGATACGCCGAGTATACGGACAAAAACGGCGAAAACCCGCCCCCCTCGTTGTCGTAGAAACCAGTCAATATCTTGATCGCCTCCATCGCCATGCTCACGCCCACCAATCCAATCGCCGGTCCAATCACCCCGCCGTCTGAGCACGAAGTGACCGAATCGGGGCTCGGCGGCTGCGGGTAAAAACACCGGTAGCATGGTCCTTTGTTGTTGAAATTCAACACCGAGAGCTGTCCGTCAGCCTTCAACCCCGAGCCGCTGACAATAGTCTTTCCGAGAATGACAGACACGTCATTGATCAAGTACCGCACTGCCGGGTGGTCGGTGCAGTCGAGCACAAGGTCGTAGGGCGCAATGGTGGCAAACGCATTCTCGTTGCAGAGACCCACGGGGTACGTCTCGACGTTGACGTGCGGGTTGAGCCGGGCAATGGCCCGTTTGGCGGATTCGCACTTGTAGTCGCCCACCAGGTCGGTGGTGTGGATGACCTGGCGGTGCAAGTTGCTGGTGTCCACGGTGTCGTTGTCAATGATGCCTAGGGTGCCAATGCCAGCGGCCGACAAGTAGAGCAAGGCAGGCGAGCCAAGACCGCCGGCTCCAACCACAAGGACCTTGCTGTTTTTGAGTCGGATTTGGGACGGGAGGGAGCCAAACTGGGGCACAATCATCTGGCGCCCATATCGCTTATACTCATCGAGGGAGAAGTTGTTGTCAACTTTGTGATGGGATAGGATGTTGGGGTGGTGGTGGCGGTGGGCGCTGGGCTGTTGACCATTGGTGTGATGACTCTTGAGTCGCTCATTTTCAAGCTCAAGCTGCTTGATCTTCTCTAGTAGTTTCTCGGTCGAGTACTCAGTCATTGGTGTGCAGACTCAGCTCTGTCTTTTTTTTTTTTATTTTTATTTTTGATCTATGAAATCATCACTGGCAATAATACAATGCATATCCTGCCACAGAGTCACCAGATACATAATCTTTGCTCTAAACAAGTTTGTGTAAAAGTGTTTACATATATATATATATATATATACGCATGAGGGCACCCACGCGTCAATCAATCAAACAATCTTTTGCTTGACAAAGAACGACTTCAAGTGGCGCAACTGGTAAACACAAGTACCGATCAATACCACCAACTGAACAAAAGACCACTTCAACACTCTCGAGTTCGTGGACTCGCTCTGGTCTCTGAAGTCCGCTTCTCTCTGTCTCATGTGCTCCTGCTCAAAGTGGATCCTGCCCAAAGCCTCGTGCAACTTGTTCACTCTGTTGGTCAAGTCGTCCACCAACTTGGTTGACTTGGAGTCGACATAGTCGTGGGTAGACCCCTGGGCAACGTCAAAGAAAATACGGTGGACCTTGTGATGGGTCTTGTCGTCGTACACGGGCGTGAGACAGAACTTGTGTTCGCCCGCGTCCAAGGATGTAAAGGTAAAGTCGCCATCTGGTTGGGACTTTTGAGAAACGACTCTGTGGTTGTCGTCAAAAGTTTCCTAGACACATTGTTAGTATTGCGTTTGCAAGGTGGGTGGGGGAGGGATAAAAGACAAGGGACAAGGGACAAGGGACAAGAGCCAAAAGACAAGAGCCAAAAGACAAGGGACAAGGGACAAGAGCCAAAAGACATGGGCCAAAAGACAAGAGCCAAAAGACAAGAGCCAAAAGACAAAAAGTCTATAGATCCACGACCCACGATATCTCTGTGTATACATACGTCGATGGTGATTTGCACTCTCAATCTTGGGTTCTTGGTGTATTCGTTGGTGTGGTCGTTCTTTTCATAGGCGTCAATCTTGCCAACGACAAGAGTATCTTCCGGCAATTCTTCGTAGAAACATCTAGTCTCTCCGGTCTTGACGTAAAAGTGTAATGCATTGCTTATCGACAACAATGCAAGCAAAACAGCGGCGTATTTACCCAACATGGTGAAGCTCAGTGGTTGTTATTGACAGGTGGAATGGAGAGAGCAAAAAAAAAAAAAAATGAGTTGAAAATTTTGATTTTCGCTGGGTGACACGCGCGTAGAGTTGTCCTTTTGAGCACAGACACGACACGTGTTGATGGACAGTACGTTTATCAAATCTATACCACTTACTTGCCCGTCTTTCTCTTGCTGAGGAGCTTCTTTTTGACGTGCTTCTTCATTTTGGTCTTTCTCTTTTCCTGCTTGGCGATTTTGGCTGCCTCCTTTCTTGCTTTTTTGTCGTCTTTATCCTCGTGTTTCTTTCCCTTTAGTATAGTTTCCCTCTCTTTCCAAGGCTTGCCTGTGCCAGATTCATCGTCATCGTCGTCATCACTATCGTCACTGTCGCCATCACTGTCACCTTCATCCTCGCTCTCTGTCTCCTCGTCAGAGGTGCCTTCACCAGACTCGTCCTTTCCCTCAACTCCCCCCTCAACCCTTTTCTCAACCCTTTTCTCAACCCGTTTCTCAGCCTCCCCCTCAGCATTGTTCCTTATAGTTAAATCCTTCATGGTGTCGATGTTGCCCTCGGTAAACTTTTCAAAATCCCTTTCTTCCAAGTTGTTCAAGGACCTCACAAAATGCAAGGATCGGAAAACCTCATCCTCCACCTCCTGGTCGTCGTCGGTCTTTAGCGGCAAACTCTCCAAGTACCTGCCCAACTCCTCGTCGCTGTTGTCAATAACTCCAAGGTCCTCTAGCGGGTCGACAATGTACTTGAAAATCAACCTCTCGGGGTACACATTGATCTTTTTTCTGTTAAAGTAGTCATTCACGTTTTTGATATCCATTCTCAAAAAGTCCAAAGCCATTGGATGGTCGGGCTCAACCGACTGCGACACGTCGATGATGTAGAGCTTGTCGTTATGCACAATCGAGTTGTACTCGCTCAAGTCCGCATGCACCAACCGACATACCTGGTACATTCTTCTCATGTAAAACAACATTTGGTGGTAGTAATGCACAATCTCGTCGATGCCGGCAAAGTTGTGGTCCTTCAACTTTGGCGACGGCTCGCCGTCGCCCTTTGTCAAGTACTGCATCACCAACACGTGCGACCGCAACTCAACCGGTTTCGGACACGGTATGCCGTTGATGTACAACCGCTTCAAGTTCCTAAACTCCTTCTCGGCCCATATCTTGACCATCTTGCGCGGGTTGCCCTGGTTCTTGGCGTTTCTGAACCGAAACTCCCCATCCACATACCTCTCGCGGTCCTTAAACACAAGGATGGACGTCTTGTAGATCTTGACCGCAAACTCCTCCGAGCTGGTGTCGCTGGTTCCCTGGTACACATTGGCTTCCTTTCCCGTGCTGATGCACCCGTTGATCTGGGAAATGACCCCTGTTCGGATAATCTTGGCCAAGAACCTCATCGTTCTTGGATCCAAAACCTGCTCCACAGTAGCCCTATTGGCTCGGTCTTTCGTGGTCTTGGGTCCCTTTTTGATGGGGTCGGTTTTGATCTTGTCGGCATACTTGGTCACAATATCCTCCTTTTCAACAAGCGTCTTTGGCGCGGGCGACGCAGTGGTTTCATACTCGCTGTCGGAAGACGACGAGTATATATCTTCTTCATGCTCTTCTCCTGCTGAGCTCATCCTTGATCTTTTTTGGTGGTTTAAGTGTAGTCTGCTTGGGTGCTAAAGAATTTGATTTCGTGATGAGGAGAAGAGCTAACAAGAAACAAAGAACGGGAAGTAAGAAAAAAAAAAAAAAAAAAAAAAAAAAAAAAAAAAAAAAAAAAAAAACAAAGCAAAAAGAAAAACGGTAACCTGCCAAAACAACCACCAAAAAATGGCAATCGCCGCTCTCAACCAAGTACTACCACAAGTATGTGCACAGCAATCGCCCAAACCTCTCTTATTTATACACGACTAACGTTTTGCTCTTTAGAAATTCTTTGGGTTTATTCCCTTGTTCATTGGCGTGGAGGTGATACTTGGTGTCACCATCCTCAACAAGGCCGGCGGGATCTACGGTATCTTGTCGTTGTTCACCGGCCACCCCATAAACTTTTGGCAATGGTTGTACAACTCGTTGGCGATATTGGTATTGCCATTCTACGGGTCTGCGTTGGTCAACTTGCAGCAGCGGCCCAAGAACGTGAGGAAGATTGCATTGTCGGCCGTGATATTTGTCATTGATACTGTCGTGGGCTGTTTCTACACCGTGTACTTTACCTACCTCTTTTTCAGCACCGAAGACGGCACCGGCACGCCCAAGGAAGAAGCAGGAAAAGCGGGGTTATCGTCGCAGAGTGCTAGTGTGGCCAGGGAGTTGTTTATCACTTTTAGTACAACCGTTGTTGTGACCTTTGTTCGGTTCTACTTTACGTTGGTGATCTTGTCGTTTGCCAAGGCTTTGCTCAAGCAGGATGCTGCCGAGCTGAGGTACAGCGATCAGGACGGTGTGCGTGATCCAGACGCCGAAGAGATCTGGAACTCAACTGGCGTTGTGGGCGAGTTGAAAAAGGCAATTCTCGATCTTGAGATTAGACTGAAGGAGTTGCTCAACGATTGCTTGAACTAGGGGGTGTATAGCACACCGGTGTGTGTGTGTGTGTGGTGTATAGCATCTACATATTCACCATATGTGTATCCCCCCCTTTTGCATCCCCATATGTGCCACACACACACACACACACACACATATATATATATAATAACTAATCATGAGCAAAATTGCTTCTCCACACAAAATATTTTTTTTTTGGAAGCCAAAAGCCAATTCTTTTGTTGCCACCAATGGGTCACTCATCAAGCACGGAACTGCAAGGGGAGCAGCGCGGGATCACAACGCGACTCTCCAGAGAAACCGTCCACGACTTGTTCTATACTCGATGCGTCCAATTGTTGAAACCGATTGAAATTGCGTTCTTGCGGGCAACCGCCAGGGACCACAATGAGATCACGTTGTCGGATACGAAAGAGCTCCTCAAATTGCCCGAGTCCGCGGGAGATGGATACGACGAGGCAGTACAGACTTTATACAAGAGCATCAAGGTATTGGGACTGTTTCCGTTTATCAATCAGCCTGAGCGGCACGGCGCGCTAACGTTGAAACAGTTGGTGATTGCGTCGGTCTTTTTGAGCGGGAGATACAAAAAGATCTTGAGCGAATACGATTTCTTGTTGGTTTTCGGTATATCGTTGGCTTTGCCACAACCTGTGCATGTGCAGTCTGTACAGCTGCTGCTGCTGCTTCTGGGAGCGGGGCTGCAAATTTCAACAAAGGAGGAGCTTGACGAAAAGGACAACAATGAGCCTAAAGAAACGGTCCGCTTGCTTATGCCGTTTCAAGATGAAGACACCATTGAAGTCAGAGCCAGAAAGGTTCACTGGTCTCAAGTCGACACTGTAAAACTGTTTGACGGAATTGACGTGAACCAGTTCAAGATTGAGGTTGGCACGTTGAAGAATATAATCACCTTTGTGTTGGTGGTCAATTCGGTGAACAAGCAGGGCCACGACGAGATGTTGAAGCAGCTCGTTGCCAATCTCACACGGTGGAACGAATTCGAGGTGTATGCAGACTACATTATGGGATTCTATGACGAGACAAAGAAGAGTGAAACAATTTGCGTGAATGATTTTGTCAAAGGAACCAACAAGCTACTCCCCACCTTTTTCCAATCAAACTTGAGCATGGTGGTGGCCAACAGTGTTTTATCTTCTGTCACAAAAAGGGGCCAGTTTACTCCACCACCACCACCACCTCCTCCTCCCCCATCACAACTACCTCCATCGTCATCACCATCATTAGGACAAGGATCCCATAACAAGGTCACGGCTTTAAAAGTGCCATTGACTCTCCCCAAATTTCAAGAGTCCAAAATTGTCACCGTACCATGCCTAGCATACATCTCCGCCTTGCTCAAACCCAAAACAAACATAGAAATCACCAACCAAAACATCGTCAAGCTTTATGCCGGGTCAGAGTCTGGCTTCTCCATCAGGTCGTTGGAAACCAAGATCTTCAAATGGCAAGCACCCACGTTGGTGCTTGTGCGGGGAAAGAGAATAAAAGCCAAAACCATTAGTGGCAACAAGAGGTACCAAAAGTTTGCCCAAGAATTCCCCCGGTTTTTCCTTTCTTCAGAGAGCCATCTACAAGAGGACTGGCAACACGAGAGCGACAAGATAACGTACGCCGTGTTTGTTCATGCGCCATGGAAAAACTCCAACAAGAGCAATTTCGGCGACGAGAAATCGGTGATTTTGGCACTACAGCCGCGGGCCGATGTATTTCCCAGCATCCACAATGACATACTACAGGGCCAGCTGGTTTATTTCAACAACCAAGGAATGGGGATCGGGTTTGGAAACAGCCAGCCGGTGAACAAGCACGAAACCAAAAAGTACTTCCCCGGCAACGTGTCTCTCACGATCGAGGCGAACTTGGAGTATGCCGTGTTTCGACACTTGCTGAACCATCCCACCAGCAACCCCACCTATTTCCAGTCATCGAAGCTAGGCGACTACGAAGACCGCTTCACCATAACTGATCTTGAAGTGTGGGGTGTGGGACTGAGCCGGGAGCTTGAGGAGCAGCGGAAGCAGTGGGAGTGGGAGGAGAAACAAGCTGAGGCCCGGCAGAGTGTCAATTTGCGCAGCATGGGCGAAGAAAGGGCGTTTTTGGAAATGGCTGGTCTTGTTGGGAATCACAATGCTGGTGGTGGATCTGTATAGGTTTATAACTTTTGATAAAACCGATGCTCATCGAAAGAGAGAGAGAAGAATCGAAATTTTTTTCTTTGTTTCTTCATCGCCATAATAGTTTACCAACCACATAAGTGAACTCAAGACCATGTCCAAGGAACACAAGAAGGGGCACCAGAAGGGAGACCAGAAGGGAGACCAGGTCCGGAAAGCTGTTACTACAGATGACCGTTTCAAGTCCGTGCACAATGACCCGCGGTTCAAGCTTCCCAACTTGCGCAACTTTAAAGTGAAGGTGGATGACCGTTTCAGCAAGGCCGAGTTGAAAAAGTTGAACGCCAGCGCAACGGGGAAAAAGGTCAAGATTGACAGGTATGGTCGTAAGATTGATCAAAAGAAAGAATCCGATGCGTTGGATAAGTTTTACGAGCATGAAGAGGAAGAGAGCGAAAGTGAAGTCGATGACGAGTCTGTGGAGAAGCTCGTTGCAAAAGTAAAGCAGGAAGAGGAGGAGGCAGAAGAAGAAGAAGAAGAGGAGGAGGAGGAGGATGATGATGATGCAAATGAACAGTTTGATCGTGCTCGTGGCGAAGGGTTGGTGAGTTCTTCTGAAGATGAATCGTCCGAATCGGAATCCGAGGTGGAAGTGGCTGAGGAAGAGGACGATTCCGAAATCGAACTAGAGCAAAGCAAGCCGGAAGAAACAGACCCCACATCTTCATTTGCCGTTGTCAATATGGATTGGGACAACATTAGGGCTGTGGACTTGATGGCTACATTTATATCATTTGTGCCCAAGGGCGGCTCCATCAAATCTGTAACCATCTACCCGTCCGAGTTTGGAAAGGAGCGCATGCAGAGAGAGGAAATCGAGGGCCCTCCCAGAGACTTGTTCAAGAAAAAGAAACTGGCCAAAGGAAAAGCGGGCAACAACGACGACGATGACGATGATAGTGACTCTTCTGACTTGGACTCTGATGTTGACGTGAACAACCCCGAAGAGTTGGCCAGAGTCACGAAAAAGTTGTATGAGGAGGAGGACGCCACCGAGGATTATGACAGCAAGGCGTTGAGGAGGTACCAGCTCCAAAGGTTGAGATATTACTATGCCGTTGTTGTGTGTGATTCCGTGGGGACGGCAAAGAACATATACCAAAACTGTGACGGTACCGAATACGAGTCGACCGCCAATATATTTGACTTGAGGTATGTTCCTGAAGACATGGAGTTTGACGACTCGGAGGCGACTGATTCGTGCACCAAGATCCCATCCTCGTACCGGCCCGACTCCACGTTTATCACCGACGCATTACAGCACTCGAAAGTGAAATTGACGTGGGACGAAACTCCCAAGGAGAGGTTGACATTGTCGTCAAGACCGCTTTCACAAAAGGAGATTGACGAGAATGACTTCAAGGCGTATTTGGCCAGCGATTCTGAAGACGAGGCCGAGGACAAAGATATTGGGCAGAATGATCGTGAAACGGCCAAAAGCAAGTATCAGAGCTTGCTCGGGGCTGTACCCAAGTTTGGAAAGGATGATGATGGCGAAGACGACGACATTGACATGGAGATTACATTTGACCCCGGTTTAAAGGATACGGAGGACGAAAAGGTTGGCGACAAGAAGGAGAAGGAAGAGTCTACGATTGAAGCATACAAGCGGAAGGAGAAGGAACGGCGTCAAAGGAGGATGGCCAAGCACAAAGATACCGCGCGTGTTGAAGACAACGAGGTCAAGGAAGAGCCCAAGGATAAGGTAAAATCCAAAAAGTCCAAAAAGAAGCACCTTCCAGTGGATGAAAAGTCAAGGGCTGAATTGGAGCTTGTCATGATGGATGAAAAGGACGAGGACAAGGATAGCGCTCAGCACTTTAGCATGAAGGAGATAATCAAAGCCGAGAAATTGAGCAAGCACAAGAAGAACAAGAACAAAAACAAAAAGATTGACTCCGAAATGGTGCAGGACGATTTCGAGGCCAATTTGGCGGACCCCAGATTCAAGGAGATTTTTGAGAGTCACGACTATGCTATTGACCCGACTAGTTCGGAGTTTAAGAAAACAGACACCATGAAGAAGATTTTGAGCGAGAGATCAAAGCGGGCCAACACGAGTAAGAAGTCGAGCACACGCGAGAAGCGGAAACGTGACGATGCCACTACCACCACCGCCGCCAAGAACGATGACGTGAACTCGTTGGTGCAAAAAATTAGAAAGAAGCACAGAAAGTAAGCACAGTATAAGTTTCATCTTTTTTTTTGTTTGTTTTTGTTTGTAGCATGTTCTGAAACACTGCAGGGGGACCCTGCAATCATCTGCAACCAGTGTCAGTTTCAATTCCCTTTTTTTTTTTTCTTCGCTTCCTTTTGCAGTCAGATTCAGAGGAAGGTGAGAGATTCTTGAGTCTGGCGATTCAGAAGCTACACTTTCCTTGTTCGAATCTTGCCCTTGTTTGGTAAATGATACAAGAATCCCTTCTCCGCATGCACCACAAACAGCCTCGCCCCCCTCCCACTCACCGTAGCAATACATAGCACCTAGTTTTTTTTTTTGATTGGGTGCTTGAGAAGTAGAAAATGGACCAAACCCAACCCAACCATGACGAGAGCGAAGAACCTCAACGCCACACCTTGTGCTGCCTGAATTCTTCTTGCAAGCTTGGGTTGTTTTTGAATCCGCGGCCAGATATACATGGGTTGATAAAACACGATGTCGTTGGTGACATACTGGCGTTTAACGTGACCAAGAGCACAAACGATTTATTACGCTCAAAGGGGGATAAAGAGAGCATAAAAGAGGAAAAGGAGGAAAAGGATGCTACAAAGGAGATGCAGAAAGAGGGTCAAGGCAAGGAGCGTAATATGGTGGACGATGAATGTGCAGATCCAGTTGATTATTCCCTCACTGGCTATTTGAAACACGGCGAGGATAAATTGGCCGGCCTGGATCGAGGCTCTTCACCTGAGATGGAACTGTTTGTGCTCGTTTCAAAGAGTGTGAAAAGTTTAGTATATGAGCATGGGCAAAAACACAAGGATGAATTATGCATTGTACACAATGATGGCGACGTAAAACGGTCAATTGGAAAGTCAATGAAAAGTCATGCACAACAGGGTGGCTTGGGCTTATTCCATGGAAGTGCTGTACCGGAACTGGATCCAGGAGTCCAAAACGAGGAGTTGGGAGGTGTTTTGACAAGCCAAAGAAACGTGTTCCTATTGTCAAAGTATGACCATTTGGTCCCTGAGCAACCAGAGCAGCGGGGACAATGCCAACCGGCGCCAAAGTCACCACCCCATCAGATGACTTGTGCAATTGAGCCACGGGCAACCACACAATTTCCAACAATTGGTTCCTCCCCTGCATCCCAACCGCCAAAGCCATACCTGGCTTCTTCGACAAGAAAGATTCGTTTTCCTTTAATCTTTAAGGAGATGCTTGGAAACAAAAAGTCCAGTGGCGTGCACACCACGCTGGATCCCCTGGGATCCTTGGGTCCCCTGGGCCCCCTGGGCCCCCTGAGGCCCAAACTTGCCGGGTCATTTGCCGTCAAGCCGGAAGGCACCCAGGGTGTATCCACCCCCGTCTCTGTGGAAGAGCAATACCAAACCATCACTTCGCCCTGTGTATCGAATCTCGAGGAGACAATTGGAACGAAAGGAGAGAGGGTCTCGCCTAGTTCCCAGGGGGTGAGGAAGGAAAAGATGAAAATGGGCACTGGCTGGGGTAATACCCCCTTGTCCGACGAGTGTTTGAACAATTTTCAACCAGTTTCAGAGCCGGGTCTTGGTCTGGGTTTTGGTTTCGGTTTTGTGATATCCACCCCCAAGGTGGTTGACACTGTTGATCACGGCTTTATTCCATCACGACCGCCTCCTACTCCCCTGCGCCAGGGGGGCGGGTCGTGGCATTGGAAAAGCAGGTCTTTGTTTGGCCGGTCTTTTGGTTTATCGAGTGCTCGGACATTGACCGAGCACGGTACAACCAGCGCCTCTGTGCCCAAAAATTTGGCTCAACGGTCAAGTGGGGATGGACATGAACATGGACAAGGTGGGATCAAAAAGAGGAGCAATACGGAAACAGCAGTTGATCAAGAACAGCACATTGGCGCTCCATTCCATCGTGCTCCACTAGCTCCACACGAGGGTGCACAAACGACAAAGGTCAGCACCCTCCAGACCCAATTGATGGTGGCAGACACATTTAGTGATATAGTTGCGTTGTTTTCGCAGTACATGGACACCTCGTTTGAGTAGCGCTGCTTACAGTCTTGATATTTTATGGATTAATCGTACACAAAGAAAGGAAAAGAAAGAAAAAAAGGTCTATTAAAAGTTCTCGGTATTTGTGCCCAAATCGGCAAAAAAGTCGTCTGGGTTATAGTTTACATCCGGGTTGATGTCAAACCCTTGGGTCGGTGGTGGTGGTGGTGGTGCAATTTGTTGATACCCAGAGCTCTCCAGGGGCGGGGCGGCTCCGCCCCTCTCCAAGTTCTCCACCAACTGTGTGAGCCTCTCCTTCTGCTTCTCCTGTTGTTGCAACACGTATTTCAAATGCACAATATAGTCAACCGACCGGTTAAGAATCACCGACTTGTTTGGCTTTGTTTCTTTGACCTTGATTGAGCCCACCAAATCGGACAAATCGCTCGAGCCAATGCCATTCTTTCTCTGTAGCGCTTGCACGGCACACAACTGCGGGTTCAACAACGAGGGGGGCACAATCACTCCCAACTCCTTGATTCTCTCCTTGATCAAGTCGCGGCGTCTTCTCTCTACTGCATTATGAAACTCCCTCCTCCGTTTAAGCTTCTCCTCCTTTGAGAGCTGTTTGGTGGGCACATTTTCATTAGACACACTGACCTTTGTTGACGACGGGACCGATGTGCTTAGCGAGCTCTGCGGAGGTGGGGAAAGCGCCATCCAGTGTTCTGATTTGGCTGTTGGCGGGTTGGGGATGGACGTGCTCAAGCTGGCGAGGTTCTCGCTGGCAATGGGGAAATGGGTGGTCCCCGAGTACTGTGGCGGCGAGTTCAAGTACGAGTCATAGTTGGGCGAGGCGTAGGATGATGGGTTGAATTGGGGCGATAGGTACGACCCCGATTGGAAATCAAACGCGGTAGATGCACCACCACCACCACCGAGGCCAATACCACCACCACCAACAACACTCACTCCGATGGGTCCGCTGGTGCTCCCCTTTCTTGAAATGTCGGGGCTAAACGCATAGCTATTCCTATTGTCGAGCCCAGCATCCTCACTTATCGAGTTGAGCGAAGTGAAATTGTTTCCCCTCGTTGGCGGTGAAAAGTATTGTGGGTTGAGAAACGAGTTTGCCTCGTCAAAGTTGTTGGGCGATATGAGCTCGTCAAGGTTCCCCGTCGCGGTTGGGTTGACAAACGGTGGCGACAATGGCTGGGGGGATACGCTTTGCCGTTGCCTCTGCTGGAGGGGTTGTGGCTGGGTCTGCGACAACAACGCTTGCTGAAACGCACCTTCGTCCAAGTACTGCGGCTCGTTGGTGAACGACCCCGGATTCGACCCCCAGCCGTACGCATTTTTGTCCACTTGTGTGCCGGAAGATGTGTACCCCGTGGGACTTAGGTATTCTCCCTGATTAGTCGAGTTGTACCCGGAATTGTTGGCCGTGTTGCCGAGTCCGCCTTCAAGGTTTAACGAAAAGTCGTGCTGGTTGGGGTTGTTGTCAAAGTTGAAGTTGAGCTGTGGCTGTTGACTGTATTTGAAACTGTCATTATTGTTGGTGGTGGTGGTGTTGTTGTTGTTGTTGTTGGTGGTGGTGTTGTTGTTGGTGGTGGTGTTGTTGGTGTTGTTGGTGTTGTTGTTGTTGTTGTTTGTATTGTAGTTGGGGTTGCTGGTGTTGCTGGTGTTGTACTTGTAATTAGGTGTGTCGCCATTGTCATTGGACCCGGCGTAGTCCGAGGGACTGTCTTTGAAGAAGTCTTCCATAGTGGTGGGTCGAAAGGACGGAGACGGTAAAAATGCCCGAGGAAAGACGAAAAAGGGGAGATAGCTGGGGGAGGGGGGGTGGGGGATAGTTACCGAGCTATGTTTTTGTTCCGTTGGCTGTAGAGCGGGTTGTAGCGAGCACCAGTAGTGATAAATGGCAGCTGTCGGTATTGGTGTTGTCGTGGCAATTGGCTACACGAAATAAAACTGTCTATGTGGTTACCCTGTTGTGACTTTCTGAACGTTTTGTGCGTACATTAAATATTGTATCTCTCTCTTTCTTTCTCTCTCTCTCTCTCTTTTTTTTTTTTTTGGTCGTTTTTGTAATTGTGAAAGTTAAAGAAAAAGTGAGAAGGAAAAAAAAAAAAAAGAAGCAGTGGTGGGTGGGGGAGAGGGTGTTACCCGGATCTGTCTTGGCAGTCACGTGGAGGCAGAGAGACAGAAAGGATATAACAGTGTGACTTTTTTTGTAAACAACATATATATTGCTGCTACAGCAATAACGGGTGGCGTTTGATTTTACGTTACCTTTCCACTATAGTCTATCAAAGTCCACATTCCGACACTGCTCATATACATACACTGAATCCTTGCACTTCTCACCCCCCTCCTTTAGAGCAACCACAAGCAACAATGTCTGCCGATTCAGAGAATGTATTCAGACAGCTGTTTCGAAGCTGGAACACGCGAGCCGCCGCCAGCAATGTCGGCACTTCCTCCCAGCCTGCTCTTTCCGAGTGGACCGACTACTTCAAGTCCGGCGCAAACGACCTATACAGCCGCCTACCTACTTCGGTACAAGACATGACAAACACCAGCAACGCCGCCGAAGAGCCGTCGTGGTTTCAGCTCACGAGACTAGAAAAGTTGATTGGGTTTGCGTGCTGCCTCGCTGCGTCCGTGTTGTGCTTTGTGCTTTGCTTTTTTATGTTTCCCGTGTTGGCGTTGCGGCCACGCAAGTTTGGTCTCTTGTGGACCGGTGGCAGCGTGTTGTTTGTCTTGTCGTTTGGCATATTGCAGGGCCCGTACAACTATATACGGCACTTGACGTCGAGCGGGAGGATAGTGTTTACGGTGGTGTTTTTCTCCTCGGTGTTGTTGACGTTGTACTCGGCCGTGGTGATCAAGAGCAGTATATTGACAATCTTTGCCAGCATCATTGAGGTATTGGCGGTGCTGTACTACACGTTGAGCTACTTTCCGTTTGGCGCCTCGACATTGACATTCTTTACTAGTTATTTTATGGGGTACGTTGGCGGGTTGGTTGCCGGCATCTTGTAAACCAAATACACACACATGGGGCCCCCCATTGGCTCACTTTCGTTTCTTTGCTTTTCTTTTCTTTTCTTTTTGATTACAACTTTTCCTTCTCCAAGTTGGCCAACAATTGCTGGTGCAACTTGCCAATCTTGTCGAAATCGGTGGGCTGGGCGGGCCAGCCCACGCCCAAGCCTGTAGCTTCGTCTCTCTTTGGAATCAAGTGGAAATGGACATGGTCAACCACTTGGTGGGCAATTCTGCCATTGTTTTGCAAAACATTGTACCCCTCACCCTCTGGCGTATTGTTCTCGTCCAACTTCAACACTTTGGTCAATCTCTTGACAACCGGCAAGATATCGGCCAAGTACTCGTCAGGGATGTTGTGGAGCTTGGCGCCGTGGTGCTTGGGGATGATCAAAACGTGTCCCTCGGCAATTGGACCGATATCCAAAAAGGAGTAGGTCAAGGGGGTTTCAATCAATTTGGAAGAGGGGATCTCTCCCTTGATGATTTTGCAAAAGATGCATGAAGCATCTGATGCGGCGGTACTGACTGCTTTGGTTGTGGATGCCATATTGTGTCAATTGGATGCAAAAATTGGCTGTGATTCGGAAACTATAGTAGTTAAGAAGGGTGGGCTGAAGGAGAAAGGGGGAAGGGAGAACAAGCGATTAGTTTTTCGTCCTCCTCAGCCAAAAGTACAAGAAAAACAACGTACGATGAACTGATCCAAGGGGGGAAGAAGAAGAAGAGTTGAGCACATACAGAAAAGAGCATAGAGGTCTTTGGGTAGGCGAGAGAGACCAGTGAAGAAACAGAGAATGTAAAGTGGTAATTGCCTGTTTGCCCTGGCCCCTGGGGTTTTGAGGAGCACAGGAGTAACAAAGTGTTTTGTATTGGACTGTGTGTGGTTGTCCATTCTCTTCTACTCTCTCCCACTTCCTCTTCTACGACCTCCTCCTTCTGCCTCTCCCACTTCCTCTTCTACGACCTCCTCCTACTGCCTCTCCCACTTCCTCTCCTATTGCCACTTCCTACTTCCTCTCCTACTGCCTCCTCCTACTTCCACCTCTTTTTATGCGTTTTCTGTTTCTCCCCTGGTGGGTCGTGTCTATATGCAGTTTATCGTTACGGTGGCAAAAAAGCCGAGACAAACAGCACAGGCAAAAACGCCCCTCTCCCCAGTTTGCTTCTATCGCCTTCTATACTGCTTTCCACCTTGAAAATGCACCCATTTGTAAGCTGCTTCTCCGATCATGTATACCGTAGCTCTGCTTTCTGCTCTCCCCTCCACCCCTCTGGTTTTTGACCCCTATTCCCCCTCTGGTGGTGGTGTCTTTTTTTGTTGTTGTTTTTTTTTGTTTTTTTGCTATTTTGCCTTCCTTATTGCCCTATTGCCCTCCTCCCTCATTTTCGGCAAAAACGATCCAACAAAACTGCCAGAACAAAATTTCCTTGAAACCCACACCATACTGCCTTTCTCTTTCTTTGCTTTAAAGCACACAGTATACTATACACGCAATGACGGGCGAAGCAGACAAGAAACCACACTTTGATGCCTCGGGTGCATCCGCAGTGGACGACAAGACCGCCACTGCTATTTTGAGAAGAAAGAAGAAGGACAATGCCTTGATTGTCGACGACGCCACCAACGACGACAATTCGGTTATAACCATGTCCTCAAACACGATGGAGCTATTGCAATTGTTCCGTGGCGACACGGTCTTGGTCAAGGGCAAGAAGAGGAAAGACACTGTGTTGATTGTGTTGGCTGACGACGACATGACGGATGGTGTTGCCAGAATCAACAGGTGCGTCCGTAACAACTTGAGAGTCAGGTTGGGCGACATTATTTCCATCCATCCGTGTCCCGACATCAAGTATGCCAACAGAATCAGTGTTTTGCCCCTTTCCGACACCGTTGAGGGTATCACGGGCTCCCTCTTTGACTTGTACTTGAAGCCATACTTTGTGGAGGCTTATCGTCCAGTTAGAAAGGGCGATTTGTTCACCGTTAGAGGCGGGATGAGACAGGTTGAGTTTAAGGTTGTTGAAGTGGACCCGGAGGAGATTGCCATTGTGGCCCAGGACACCATCATTCACTGTGAGGGCGACCCAATCAACCGCGAGGATGAGGAGAATAGCTTGAACGAGGTTGGCTACGACGACATTGGCGGGTGTAAGAAGCAAATGGCCCAGATTAGAGAGTTGGTTGAGTTGCCATTGAGACACCCCCAGTTGTTCAAGTCGATTGGTATCAAGCCACCCAAGGGTATTTTGATGTATGGTCCTCCTGGTACCGGTAAGACCATTATGGCCCGGGCGGTTGCCAATGAGACGGGTGCCTTTTTCTTTTTGATTAATGGGCCCGAAATCATGTCCAAGATGGCTGGAGAATCCGAGTCCAACTTGAGAAAGGCTTTTGAAGAGGCGGAAAAGAACTCTCCGTCCATTATCTTTATCGATGAGATTGACTCTATTGCTCCCAAGAGAGACAAGACCAATGGTGAAGTTGAAAGAAGAGTTGTTTCCCAATTGTTGACTCTAATGGACGGTATGAAGGCCAGATCGAATGTTGTTGTCATTGCCGCCACCAACAGACCAAACTCGATTGACCCTGCGTTGAGAAGATTTGGTAGATTTGACAGGGAGGTTGACATTGGTGTCCCCGATGCCGAGGGCCGGTTGGAAATTTTGAGAATCCACACCAAGAATATGAAGTTGGCTGACGACGTTGACTTGGAGGCCATTGCTTCTGAGACGCATGGTTTTGTTGGTGCCGATGTCGCCTCGTTGTGTTCGGAAGCCGCTATGCAGCAGATTAGGGAAAAGTTGGACTTGATTGACTTGGAGGAAGACACCATTGACACTGAGGTGTTGAACTCGTTGGGAGTCACGCAAGACAATTTTAGATTTGCCCTCAGCAACTCGAACCCATCCGCCTTGCGTGAGACGGTTGTTGAAAATGTCAATGTCACCTGGGACGACATTGGTGGTTTGGATAATATCAAGAATGAGTTGAAGGAGACTGTGGAGTACCCAGTCTTGCACCCCGAGCAGTACCAAAAGTTTGGCTTGGCCCCCACCAAGGGTGTCTTGTTTTTTGGCCCACCAGGAACTGGTAAGACGTTGTTGGCCAAGGCTGTTGCCACTGAAGTCTCGGCAAACTTTATTTCCGTCAAGGGTCCTGAGTTGTTGAGTATGTGGTACGGTGAATCCGAGTCCAACATTCGTGACATTTTCGACAAGGCCAGAGCCGCCGCCCCCACGGTTGTCTTTCTTGACGAGTTGGATTCCATTGCCAAGGCTAGAGGTGGGTCCAACGGCGATGCTGGCGGCGCTTCCGACAGAGTTGTCAATCAGTTGTTGACCGAGATGGACGGTATGAATGCCAAGAAGAATGTGTTTGTTATTGGCGCCACCAATAGACCCGACCAGATTGACCCTGCCTTGTTGAGACCGGGCAGATTGGACCAGTTGATTTACGTTCCATTACCCGACGAGCCAGCCAGATTGTCCATCTTGCAAGCGCAATTGAGAAACACCCCGTTGGAACCCGGGTTGGACTTGAACGAGATTGCTCTGATCACCAGTGGCTTTTCGGGTGCCGATTTGTCGTATATTGTGCAGAGATCTGCCAAGTTTGCCATCAAGGACTCTATTGAAGCGCAAGTCAAGTTGAACAAGATTAAGCAAGAAAAGGGCGAAGACGTTGACATGAAGAGCGACGAGGCCGAGCCGGAAGAGGATCCTGTGCCATACATCACCAGGGCCCACTTTGAAGAAGCCATGAAGACGGCCAAGAGATCTGTTTCCGATGCCGATTTGCGTCGTTATGAGGCTTATGCGCAACAGTTGCAGGCCTCGAGAGGCCAGTTTACCAATTTTAGATTCAACGAAGGTACCCTGGACAGCACCGGTGCTGGTGCTTCTGCTGGCGGTAACGACAATTCGGGCGCTGCGTTTGGAAACGAAGAGGAGGATGATTTATACAGTTAGGCGAGCTTGATTGTGCTGGGTGTGAATGGGGAGGCGGAGAAGAAGGAGCAATCTCGATAAGTTTTGTAGTAGCTATTGACTAACGTTTCATTTGAAACTTGAAAATTGAAACTCTGGGCAAGGGGGCAAGG
>JAKTZW010000004.1:36848-53612 GCA_030579015.1 Zhuliangozyma blackwelliae | reverse complement strand
CCACCACTCCAACTATACACTCCATCCTACCATTACTGCTACTCACCACATCATCAATACACTCTACTCCACCACAACACACTCCACCACTCTCTCCACTACTCTCCACATATTCTCCAAACTTTTCCAATATTTCCACCAAAACTATCTCTCCCACATTTCTCTCTCTTTATTTCTCACACTCTACTTTTTCTCTCTTTCCTCTCTCACTCCCATCACGTGTCTATTTCCTATATGCAGGTCACTTACCCCCCCTGTTTTCCACCCTCCAGCCTCTTGTAGCTCAATCCATCTTGTCTTCTGTCCTCCCCATCACTCCACCATCACAGCTGTACTACTCCCATCCTCCTATCTCATCTCCTTCCCAAGCTAGGTTCTCCTTTTACTCTCCCACAATTCTCTCTCTTTACTTCTCACACTCTACTTTTTCTCTCTTCACTCTCTCACTCCCATCACGTGTCCACTACCTATATGCAGGTCACTTACCCCCCCTTATTTCCACCTTCCACCCACTTGTCCCTCAATCCATCCTGTCTTCTGTTCTCCCCATCACTCCACCATCACAGCTGTACTTCTTCCATCCTCCTATCTCATCTCCTTCCCAAGTTAGCTTCTCCTTTTCCAACCCATACTAATTTTCTCTCTCTGTTTCTCACACTCTACTTTTTCTCTCTTCACTCTCTCACTCCCATCACGTGCCTATTCCCTATATGCAGGTCACTTACCTCCCCTGTTTTCCACCTTCCACCCACTTCTACCTCAATCCATCCTGTCTTCTGTTCTCCCCATCACTCCACCATCACAGCAGTACTACTTCCATCCTCCTATCTCTTCTCCTCCCCAAGCTAGGTTCTCCTTTTACTCTCCCACAATTTTCTCTCTCTGTTTCTCACACTCTACTTTTTCTCTCTTCACTCTCTCACTCCCATTACGTGTTCATTCACTATATGCAGGTCACTTACCCCCCCTTATTTCCACCTTCCACCCACTTGTCCCTCAATCCATCCTGTCTTCTGTTCTCCCCATCACTCCACCATCTCAGCAGTACTACTCCCATCCTCCTATCTCATCTCCTTCCCAAGTTAGCTTCTCCTTTTCCAACCGATACTAATTCGCTGCCACTATATTTTTCTGCCCTCACAATCGTCTCTCTCTTTCTTCTCTCACTTCCATAATCTATGTCCACCCTATATGCAGGTCACTTACCCCCCCTGTTTTTCATCTTCCACCCACTTATCGCTCATTACATTCATAGCTCGTTCTTATCCATCACTCCACCATCTCAGCCGTACTACTCCCTTGTCTCCACCACTACTCCTTCACCACTTGTCTTCTCCTCTTTACCTCCATACTATTTATCCTTCACTACCAATTTCCCTCTCCCTTTTTTCGGCTCTACTTTTTCGCGCTCTCTCTCGCTCTCTCTCACACTCAACCTTATCACTGATCTCTCCACACCACCACCACCACCACAGCTTCCTCAACCAGCCCACTGGCCCACTCCATAATCACACACACCTCTTCTACATATCCATTTGCATATCCCCCACCACCACTGTATACCCTACCCAATTCGCTCTCCTCGCCCTCTACCATCACCAACACACCACTCTCAATATGCATCAACAGCAACAACAACAACAACAAGGCATTGTCCACACGGTGCTACCCCACCAGTTGCACCACAACCAATCTACAGCAGCCTAGAACCTGGAGCAGACCCAGACGCTACCATGTACCACATCACCTACAAAGCGTTCAACAAAGTTAAGCATGAACCTGCACTTTGCTGTCTTTTCTTGGGCAACTACAAGCCTTGGTCCTTCCGTACAGGAAACTCACCATCTTCCTCTCTCTAGTCACTATACCCACCACTACTAGCACCACCACCACCACCCCTACTAGAGCCACCACAACCACTACCCCCTCCACACAATGGGCACTTCCGTCTCATTGCCCGCCAAAACTGTCTTTGACTTGCCAGAGGACATATTGCTTCCCATTTTCAACCTGTTACCACGTATATGTCTATTGAAATGGACCGATTACCACCCACGGGCGCGTGAGGAATACTATGCTCGTGTCTGTATATGCATCGCTCCTAGACTCAGCGCTGACCAAGCCATGGGCCCATGTTTTGAAAATTGTGCCTACTTTGACACCCCAGCTCGATTCGTCACGTTCGCCAAACAGTATCCCGACTTGGAATTTCAATCACTAACTGCTCTCCATTACCACCTCTTGACAATTCATCGGGCTGGCAAAACCATACTCAGCAGAGTCAGACTGGTTGTATGCCAAGGTGGCACGCTCGACGCCTCTTCAGGTGAGTTGGCACCGTACTCAATCACAGAAGTGTACGAGTATCGCCTCCCTTTTCTGATAAGGGACATAGTTAATTTGACAATCCCCCCCAGCTTGGTCAAACTTGACTTGAACTACGGCGTCCCCGCACACTGGCAAGGTCTCCGGTCCTTGACCCAAGTCCGGTGGTTGAAAATAAGGCATTTCGGTTTCAACCTTGACTTTGAAAACATACTCCCACCACAATTGGAGAGTTTGGTGTTGGTTTGGCTACCTGCTTCCGGGTAAAGGTCAAAGTGGGTCGCCAGTATAAGTCTCCCTCTCCTGGTGACTTTTCTCGATTTGCAATTCGATTTTTATTCAATCTGGGAGTTTTACCCTCGCTTTGAAGATGCTGGGGCAGGATTTGATTGGGAACAGTTTAGCGAGCAATTTCAAGGACTGTACAAGTACAACCTTAGCGGCAGCAAGCTCACAAAGTTTACCGTAGATCCACATTCCCGCAGATACTACCGTGGCGCAAAAATAGGATTCATTCTCCCCGCCTGCGTGAAAGATATATGCATTAATCTGAGATGTGTATACGTTGAAAGCGCGTCTCACGCCACTCACATTCCCAACAAGGAGGAGCTTGGCATGCAACCCAATGACCATTCTACTACCACAGTGCTTGACCAAGCGGCGTTTTCCCCCAGCTTGAAAACAACGGGAATAGATGAATGGCCCCAGTTCCTCCAAGAACTAGTCATTACGGGAGAGGAATATGGAACTCATCTCCTTGATCTGCTTCCATCTTCGTTGAGAGTCCTTTCAATCACCGACTTGCAGATGCGCCTGCCTAAAGAGTCGTTGGTTCATTTGACATGGTTGCGATCTCTAAACCTACTGTTGGCCATGAATGGTCTGCATGAAGTGTGTTTCGAGTTGAATCTACCACATTCCATAGAAAAACTAACGTTGAAATCTGTGTATGAAGTGCCCACAATACTAATCAATGCGCACGAATTGGTCAGCTTGAGGGAATTTGTGACAACCTTGCCACTGATGTGCCTAGATTGCCTCCCGCCCAATTTGTTAAAGTTGGTTGTGGAATCGAGCTACCCCCGTCCAAGTTTTCATTTTGGGAGCATTGGTCCAGTCTGTGGCTGTGCTTCTGGAGCAGACAACCACAATCATAGCCACGGCACCGATCCTGACACGATAAGGCAGCACTTGCATCTACCCAGCACGTGTCAGGAACTAGATATTGAGTCTTATATTGAGGGGGTACCGCCAGCCGCCATTTGCTTTCCAAAACATTTGAAGGTACTCAGACTCCATCTTTGCCGTGGTGACAGCGTCAAAAATATCATCGACACTGTTCCGTTGAGCTTACAAACTCTTGAGCTTCGTATGACCAATGAAAACCATTATGAAAACCATCTCAAGGAGGTACCATGCTCGCAGCCTCTTCCTAAGGGGTACAGCTTTTCCAAGCTTACCAAGCTCACCTCCCTTACCGTCAATTGCACGGGATACGGAGAACAATTTGTCATCAACCGCCTCCCTGGCTGTGTCGAGGCTGTTGTTCTTACTGGGTGTACCATAGTCGATGTTGACTTTGGTCTTTTGCCGAGCATATTGTATATTGACATGTTTAGATGCAATATTGTTGCCACCAAGCCAACGTTTCATATTTCCAAGGACACTTGTTTCAACAGCCAGCGGTTATCAAAGGACTTGCTTACGTCCCTTTAGCGCGCTTGGTTCAATGACCTCAACGGTGCAGGAAGGGGCCACTTTACCAATTTTATGGCGTGCAACAAGCTGCGTGTGATGTGTACATTACGAGTTGTTCTCCCTCGCAGTAGGCTGCACCCGAAGTTGATAGGATGTGGCATTGTGTTTTTGATTCCGAATACGGACTGCTTTTAAGAATTACAGGGATAATTATTGCACCTCGAAAAAGCCAAACTTGGTTTATACCAATCCATAATTTGAGTCGTTTGGACTAATTCTTTGAACGATACCACTAGCCGTGCCCCCTCGATTGTTCTGTGGTAGTTTGGAGCAAAGATTGTTGTCATGGACCTGCGAGTAAATAGTAGAAAAGAAACCTTTTTATTTGATACATAGTGCCTAAATAAAAGCGGCGATTGCAGCAATCAAGCCTGCAATAGCGACACCTGGAACTGCAGCAACGTTGGCGACAGGTAAAGTGGTGGTAGCGGATACAGAAGTTTCTGAAGAAGAGGCAATTGTTGCATTGTTAATGGTAGCAGCAGCAGTAGTGCTAACCCCTGAAGTGATAGCCTGAGCATGGACATGAGAGTGGTCATGGCTGTGGTCATGAGAGTGGTCATGGCTGTGGTCATGAGAGTGGTCATGACCGTGGTCGTGGTCGTGGTGAGCGTGGCCAGTAGCAGAAACATTTAAAGTCCCAGCCGAGGAGGTCGTAGGGTGAACATGGGAGTGAGCATGGGAGTGGTCATGGTCGTGGTCATGGTCGTGGTCATGGTCATGGTCATGGTCATGGTCATGATCGTGGGCATGAGATGCAGCAGTAGCGGTACTGACAACCGAGTTGGTGGCGGCTGAGGACTCAGCTACGACGAGGGCGGAAACGAGTGAAAGTGCGACAATATACTTCATGTTGTTGGTGAGTTTGATGGGCAGATTCCATCCTTCGAGGAACTTGTCCCCCCCCCCCTTTTATAGCCCAGATAGAAGCAACAGACAAACCACCAAGGTGTACTGACAAGAGCACTCCTTGTTGAAACGGGCCGAGTTCCAATTCGGTGTTTCTGAGTCAACTGTGGTTCTTGTGCTTCGTTTGGTCACTGCAACCATGCACAAACCTGCATGGTAAACTGGCCATTCGAAACTCTAATTTCTTTTCAATATGTAGGTGACCCCGCCATCCAATCATTGTCCCTACTGGCCCATCATTCTCCCCACTGGCCAACAATTGCCCACCGTTGCCAACCTTTTCCCACCATTGCCTACCATGGCGATATTTGATGTTCCACCCAGATTTTTTTTTTCTTGGAACACAAACTGTGTGCAGGCACTCTTTTATTGTGCTCACAGAACAAGAGGAGCACCTTTCTTCCTCCTCCACCTCTCTACAGTCTCCCTTGTCTGTCTCTATCTTGCCTACCTCTCCCTTGTCTACCTCTCAACGTCCCACACACCACCCACCCTTCCACTACCTACCTCATCTCCCTCCTTTTTTTTTGTATTTGTTTTCGCTGCGCATTGTTCCAAAGGTGCACCTCGACGACTTGGCAGCCAAGAAAAACAGCACAAAATATATTGCCTCAAACATAGTCCCAAACGGGCCAGGCGTACCACTCATCCTATACGCCTTGGTGGTTATTGTAATTGCGCACATTTGTTTTGACCAGAAAGAGTAGTTGCAGTTATTGTTCTTCCCCTTCCCTACCACCACCACCACCACAACCCCCTCACAGACAACACCCCTTTTCTCAAAACATTCTATCAATACAAATTACAAAAAAGCTATTTCCCAGTCAAATCCTTGTAGACCCCACGGCAGACCTTGGCAATCGAATGCCTTCCGGTGACAATTGGAGCAATTCCAATAAACACCAATGTGCCATACAACCAAATCAACCCAACAGTAACGTACCCCTTAAAGTATGCCCTTGTGAAAATCCACTCACGGAACAAGGGCATGGGCCAGAGCACCCACGTGACAAGCAATATAAACACGGCAGCGCCCGTTGAAAAGTAGATCCAAAAGTCCATCTCCTTGCTTGAGAGCTCGCGCTCAGACACCTGGACCTCAACCTCGGCCTTTTCCTTGTCACTGGTAATATCCACTTTTTCCTTCTTGTTGTTGTCGCTGTTGTCGTTGTTGGTGCTCTCGACTTCGGTTTCGGTGCCGTCGCTCTCGACAATCAACAAGTCCGCCTGCTGCATTTGCGACCAGTCAAAGTGGGCAGGGCGGATCAACGAGATGATAATACTGAGCACGCCCGGCAACAACAATGCCGTCAACGAGCCAAACAAGGCGGGAAACTGTCCTCCCAAACTGTCAATGGTGACTTGTCCATAGTAGTGCTTGGCGGTGGTGATCCAAACGGCAAACCCGGCCGCCATTCCCACAATGGGCGACACAAACGACGCCAACCAGCTCTGCCTGTCCCAGGTGATGGTGAAAATCAACGGCATGACACCGGGACAAATGATCAAGGGGATAAAGTAGCCAAACCACGTCATGTTGACCCCGACGTAATGCAACATCAAACTAAAAGCAGCCGACCCAAGACCAATAATCACACACCCAATGTGCGACACCCTCATCATCTGCTTGTTGGTGGCCTGGGGGTTAAAGTACTTTTTGTAAACGTCAAACGACAAGATCGACGATACCGAGATCATTTGCGCCGACACCGTGGAGGTGACGGCGAGGTAGATCACCATCAACAAGGCGCCCACGGCGCCGTTGCCCAAAATCGCCTTTAAAACGTACGGCAAGACGTACCCAGAGTCAATCTCGTACTGGGTCATGCCACGGGGGTACGTGGGGAACTCGGGCGAGTGCTCCAACACGATGGACGACGAGCCGATAATGGCGCCCAAGGGCCAGACATTGGCAAAGATGCACACGGCGGCAATGAGGTACGCGGGCACGGTGGCTCTAGGGGTGGCGGAAAAGGTCTTTTGCCAAAAGGACGAGTCCAACACCGTCAACCCAAAGTTGCCGCACGTCAAGATCAACCCAAAGTACAAGGCGCCGGTTGATTTCCCCGTGAGCATGGACCCCTGGTAGTTGCCATCAATCTTTCTGGCGTCAAAGTTGATCAACATGTCGTACAAGGCGTCCAACCCGCCCACCTTGTCCGAGGTCAACACGGCGGTGTTCAAGTAGCACAAGGTGATCAACAAGATCAAGGTGTGGACAAAGTCGGTCAAAAAGGTTGCCTTCAACCCGCCCACAATGGTATAGAGCAACACGCCAAACGGAATCAACATGGCGGACGCGACAATGTGCAAGTCTCCGGCAATGATGGAGATGGCCGAGGAAGCGGCCAAGATCATGGACGAGCACGAGATCAAGTTGTTCAACAAGGCGAGAAACAAGTACAACAAGTGGCTCCACTTTCCGTACCTCAACTCAACAATCTCCAACGACGTGTGCGCCTTGGGTGCCTTCTTTTTGGCGTGGATCCCAATACAGGCCATGACGGCAATCTGGACCGCCAACCCGGCGCCGTAGTAATAAGACGCTTGGATACCGTAGTTGTACACCATGGTGGTGCTCCACAACAACTCGTCGGCCCACGACCACGACGAGTACACGGCCGAGGCCGAGAGAAAGGTGCCCACACTTCTGTCGGCAACCGAAAACGTTTCGGTGCTGTTGAGCGAGTCCTCGTTCAAGTACTTTTTCAAAAGCTTGGTGGTGATGATCATGCCACCGGCAAAGGCTGCGCCCACCCCGATCAAGACCCCGTATCCGCTGGCTTTGTTCAACAAGTGTACCGTTGCTTCGGTAGACATTGGTGTTTGTGTTGTTTGTTTGTCTTTGACGAGGTATGGTTATGCCAAGACTTGACGGCTCCTTCTTATACCCACAAACTTGACATCGCACAGAACCTCCCTCCCCCCTCTCATCCCTTAGGCTACTTGCCAGGTTAGGATACTCGTTGCGACGACAGCGATTTCATCGACTGCTATAGTTCATCTACTGTAACAACAATAATAAAACCGGCGCCGCAAAATAAACTAACGCAAAACGGGAAAAGAAAAAAATTGTGGACCTCGCGCACGGCGTTTAACGGGGCCTGTCTCCCGATGAATCTGAGTACTGACATCCACACTTTATACTTTGGCACTCCTTCACACCCCCCTGTCTAATGTTCCCTGTCCCCTGTCCCCTGTCGCCTGTCGCCTGTCGCCTGTCCCCTTCTTTCTTTTGCATCTTCTGCTGTCGTCCCCATTTGCTCAGCTGTAGAAAAAAAAAAAGAAATAAAAGACACAATGAGCGTTTAATTAACTGTGGGTCCCAACTGGTTGCGCAATCGCATCCACAATTTTGTCAATTAATCACATCACCATTTCCCTCTTTTGCACCTTGTGTTTCTGTCGATTTTGGCTGCACCGTTTCAGGAGAATATGATGCAGATGATTCAAAGATGCATCCACCATGCCCAACCAAAAGGCTAGAAGTACGCTCTTCCTTCCATCGCATCGGTCGCCTTTGGCAGCAAAAAAAAAAAATGTACCTCGTATATATATATTACATATCCCCACAGATTGACAACGCACCATACTTTGGGACACGCACGCCCGTCTATTCCCCTACTTGTACTCTATTTCCATATTCTATTCTCTAATCCGCTAGTCACCATCATTGTCCAATCCACCACTAGTTGCCATTATTTTCAATCCACCATTGTCTTCTTCTCGCGTGGCCTCGGTAAAAACACTCTTCCCAGTGTGGGTCCCACGGAGGCAACTTGCGCCCAGGCCCCTCCTCGCCCGCCAACTCGCGCAAAGTCTCAAAGTACCCGGCAAAGTCAGGGTGCACCGTGACAAAGTTGGGACCATCGCCCCTCTCCTTGAGCCTTGCCTGCTCCCACTCATGCTGCTCCGCCTGGCTCGGCAACGTGGCCCGGCCGGCAAACACCCGCGCCACCGCCGTGGCCTGCCATTCGTACAACTTAAACGTCAACCCCGCCGTGACACACCCCACAAACGCCAAGGACGGGTCGTCAATGTTAAAGATGAGCTGGTACAAGTTCTCGATCCTGTTCTTGTTCACCTTTACCGAGGGCAAGAACGGGAACTTGTATGTGAAACCGGTGCCAAAGATGATGGCGTCGACGTCGGGCTCGCTGGTGTCGTCGTCAAAGTACACCGTCTTGCCCTCGATCCGGACAATTTGCGTGCGCTTCACCACTTTCGCATGGTCAAACGCCTCGGTTCCAAAGTAGACGTGAGGCTCGCTACTCTTTTTCTGCGACGATATCGCGACACTAGCCACATCAAC
Source organism: Zhuliangozyma blackwelliae (assembly GCA_030579015.1). Taxonomy (NCBI): domain Eukaryota; kingdom Fungi; phylum Ascomycota; class Pichiomycetes; order Serinales; family Debaryomycetaceae; genus Zhuliangozyma; species Zhuliangozyma blackwelliae. The sequence continues at coordinate 44,308 of JAKTZW010000004.1, read as the reverse complement.
AATGTCCTGGATCGAGTCCCCCGCCGACACCGAGGCACCAACAACAATGGTTTTTTTCCCGCGAAACTGGTCCTTGCCCCTAAACGCCTTGGAGTGTATCACTACGGTGTCGTTGCGGTCGTGAAACTCTTGCAACCCAGGGATGTGGGGCACGTACGGAATGTCGTAGTGGCCACTGGCCACAACCACGGCATCGAAAAACTCCTCCCACACATAGTCCTTCTCCTTGCCAAACCGTCTCAAAACCACCCTCCATTTGCCACCATTGTCTTTCTGCTTCTCCACCAACTCCACCGACGTGTTGAACTCCAAATGGTCGTCGTACCCATTGCGCTTGTAAATGTCCTGGATCCACTTTTTGAGTACCGTGTTGTGTCTGAATGGGGTATTGTCCCCGTACTTTGCCCTTGACCGCTCGCTGCCCCCAGAGGGGAAGGGCTCCTGGCTAAACTCCATCGACGTGGCCTCAACGTTGGACTCCAAGTACGAGTACGTGGCAGTATCCATAAACCGTTGGGTCTCGGACTTGGCAACGTAGGCGGGGAGCGTTTCAGGCACAGGGTCCACGTCAATCTCGCCTCTGGACAACCGTTCAAACGACTTGATGGGTTCGGGCGGACCTTCATTGTAGATCCAGCACCCGCCGGCTTCGCTTCTCCGTTCAAACAAGCGGATAACGTCAAACTTTTGTTCCTTGATCAAACTGTCGAGGGAAATGATCCCTGAGGGTCCAGCTCCAATGATAGCTACCGACTTGATAGGCATGGCGTGCGTGGTGGGGGGAACAAGTGTGCTGGTGGTGGAAAAGTCGGGGTGGTGGTGAATAAGTCGGGGTGGCTGCGTCGGTGTGCACTTGTATCGGCAGCGATGTGCTCGTGCTGGTGTACAAACCTACGAGATGAGTGTATGAGATGGAAAAGGCGCCCAGAAGCGACGTGAGCCGAGCCGGCGAAAACCACAGCGTGGAAAAAAAGTGGAGAGAAGGGGAAAAAATATAAAGACGCCACAGCCAAAATTTCAAGCCCATAATGACGCGATTCCAGAAGGTGTGTGAGTCGCAAACAGAAGGAAATTGCCCTCACAAGCCAACAGGCACATGCTCTCCCTCCCTCTGGGCAGTTCCAGCCTACTCACGGCAGCGCCTGCTCCATTGGGCTCAGCCTTTCTTTTTTTTTAAAAAAAAAGAAATGCCCATTTCAGAGACACGCATACTCCTTCTCTTTTGGTGCAAAGTGGCATCATTAGCCTATTCAGCTCGGACGGAAATCACTCCTAGGGGCAGCAGGTGTGGCGGTATACCAAGGCACCCTTTTCTTTTTTCTTTTATCATCTTTTCTACACATACACAACCAACAACTGGTCAAGATACTCAACGCCATGGTATACTGAGCATCCCGCCTCCCCCCTCCCCCCTCCTAATGCTGACTCTAAAACCACAAACAACAGAGGCACTGCCGTGCCAGTCTAGCATCCCTGCTTACACGCACTGAGATTTATCGTACAGCGCCACCAGTGTATGCTCCCCAGTATACTCTCCCAGTGTGTGCTCCACCGCACATGGATCCGTAAAACACTATGCTTGCTCCACCACTCAGCTGCCGGCCTTGTTCAAGTCCTCCAACTCAACCACCGTCTCGCCGCGCTCTTGCTGGTCCAACATGTCGTTGAAAAACGTCGTCCTCAACTCCTTCCATCGCGTCGAGTACGTCGACAATGCCACCAACAACACCGCGCTTAGCACCTGCAAGCACCACCAAAGTATCGACGTGGGAAACTGCTTGGTGTACACCCACACCACAATCAAGTTGATGATGTGCACAGTCACGGCAAAGTCCCACGCAAGCTTGGATCTCCCCACAATAAAAGTCACAAACAACACACACAACAACGAGTCAAATAGCCATAGTATAAACAAGATCAACCCCATGGCATTGTCGGGCTCAACCAACTCCCACAGAAACACCCAATCAATCAGAAACGGGTACCCATTAAGAGACGCCACAAGGTAGAATATAATCAACGCCGAAAGGTAGTAGAAACATTGTAGTATCACAATCTGGAGGAATAGTTTTCCGGGGTTATTTATATCGTTCGATTGGTAGCTGAACAATCTCGTGTAGTCAAACATGGGTGTAGTGGTGTCCTTGTCTTGTTGTACCGTTCTGCTGTACACTTTTTGTTCTACACTTTTTGTTCTACACTTTTTGTTGTACACTTTTTTTTTTGCTCTGGTTATTTATTTGGTTTGTGCCACGTGACTATTTACGCTTCTTCTGGCTCTTTTGAGCAGTGTGCTTGCTTTTGCCACTGCCGTGTGCCTTTCCGTGTGCCTTGCCCTGTGCCTTGCCCTTACCACCCTCCATCCGGTCGGTCCTCGTCTTTTTGTACAGCCTAGTCTCCTCCTTCTTCACCTCGTTGGCCTTTCTCTTTTTCGAATTCACCTTCTTCCCGTGCTTGGTGAGCTGCTGCATCACCTCCGTCCTCGGCTGCTTGCTGTCAAACCACGTTCTCCTTGGACGCGACTGGATCTCCTTTTCGTGTTTAATCATGTTGGACGCCTTGCTCAACTCCATCTCCGCCTGCAACAACTCCTTCTGTTGCTGCTCCTCCTCCAACACCTCAGTCACAACATCTTCCTTGGCCAGCACAATCTTGTTCACCGTCTCCACCTCGTTCCAGTCCACATTTCTCGACACCGCCTTGCCAGTGGTTATGGACTTGATCGCATCCTTGACAATCGCCCGATCTTGCGTCGACTCCCCCACAAACGAGATCGACACACCATCGCGCCCCGCTCTCGCGGTTCTGCCCACTCTATGGAGGTACACCTCGTGCGTCTTGGGCATGTCGTAGTTGATGACAATCTCAATCTTGGGAATATCCAACCCTCTGGCCGCCAAATCGGTACATATCAACACCGGCACCGCCAAGCTCTTGAAATCGCTCACGCTCTTTAACCGCTGCTCTTGCGTCAACGAACCGTGCAACTCAGACACCTTCATCCCCAAAAGACCCAAAATGATTCTTATCCGGTGCGCAGACTCCTTACGCGACACAAACACCACAATTCTATTTTGCTGGTTGGGGTCCACCTGCTGCAACACGTTAAACAACAAAGCGGGCTTTAAATGTTCTCTCTTTCTGATACGCACAAACTCCTGCACCAACTTGGAAGACGCCGACTTGGGTGGGTCAATCATGATCCGCACCGGCCGCTGCAACGACAACTGGATCAAGTCCTGGATCTTGGTGTTCATCGTGGCCGAAAACAACAACGTTTGCCTCTTGTGCTTGGGGATGAGCGACAAAATCTCCGTCAACTCCACTTGAAACCCTTCCTCCAACATTCTGTCGGCTTCGTCAATAACCAACACCTCCAAACTGTCGATGGAGAACGAGGGCGAGTTCCTGATATGGTCAATCAATCTCCCCGGCGTGGCAATCACAATGTCGGGACGCGACTTTAGCTGCTGTTCCTGTTGCCGCAAGTTCAACCCACCCACTGCCAACCCAAAGCTCAAGTTGTTGACGTACTGGCCAATCTTTTTGCCCACGTCGCCAACCTGGATAGCCAACTCTCTGGTGGGAGCCAACACAATGACCCGGGTGGCAGCCACCTTTGAAGGCTTGTACAATAACCTCTCAATGATTGGGATCATGTATGCGGCAGTCTTTCCGGAACCGGTTTGCGCACCAGCCACAATGTCCTTGCCCAAGAGGGCAATGGGGATGGATGCAGATTGAATGGGCGACGGTTTGGTGTATCCCAATTGCGCCAACCCCTTCAACACGGGACGCGAGAGCTGAAGTGTTTGGAATGTTGTGTGGGCTTGTTGTGGTTTGTTGGGCTCTTCTTCATAAAACTCGGCCATGGCTTCGGCAGAGTCCTCTTCCTCTTTTGCTTCTTGGTCGTCTTCTTGTTGTTCATCTTCGTCGTCGTCGTCGCTGCCGGGGTGCTCTTTGTCCATATCTGCCGTCACCTCTTCGTTTTCTGACTCTTCTTGAGGCCCATTGTCGTCTTTGGCTCCCATTCCAAAGCCATCCAAAGCAAGCTCATCTTCATCTTCCTCGTGAGCTTTATCTTCCTCCTCCTCCTCCTCCTCCTCCTCCTCTTCATCATTCTCCTCCTTTTTAACCCCCTTTTTAACCCCCTTTCCACCAGTTTTAGTATCAACCAATCCCACCAATCCACCTTTTCTTCTTAAAATCCCATCCAAATCAACGTCCTTTCCCCCATGCTCTTGCACCTGGAAATCCCAGCCGTCAAAGTTGTTGGACTCGAATCCGTCAAGAGAAAACTGAAACTCGGGATTAATGTCGCCCTTTTCTTCCTCCTTCTTCACCTCCTCATTGTCTGACTCTTCCGACACGTCACTCTCGTTGTCGCTATCAATGGTCAATATCAAATCCTCCTTCTTCATTGTAGAGATGAGCATCGAGTTTTGAGTTTTTTTTTTTATTTTTTTATTTTTTTTCTCTTTGATTCACCTCTAATTGTCTATCCTTTTTTTTTGGTGCTCTATAGTCCCTGCTATTTAATGGTAATGGAAATTACCAGTCACCTCCATCAACTCGGGCAAGTTATACAAATCAGCCACGCCGTCATCTTCGTCGTTGGTATCGGCCAACACGTCTTCCAACGCCAACAACTGAACCGTCCTTCGAATGTCAAGCAAGCAGTCCACCTGCTTGGTGGTTTCAGCCGACAATCGACTGTTGTTCCCCTTCAACATCTGCAACCCATCGAGCCAGACAAAGCGGCTCACGTCAGAGTCGGTGTAGAACGACAACAACTTCTTGCCGCCGGGGCCGATAAGAACAATCTTTTCATAAGAAATGGTGCCCTTGATCGAGATCAACGTGGAATTCCTTCGCTTGTCCTCCTCGCCAACGGCTTCGCCAATCTTGGTTGACTGCAAGTCGACAATGTCGGTGATTTTAAAACCACCGCGCTTCTCCAACTCCTCGCACGACGGGTTCACTTTGGGTTTCTCCATATACTCCTTAAAGTAGATAAACTTTCTGTCGGGCGACAAGGCCAAAAAGTAGTACTTGTACACGGCGGGCCGCCTCGAGTCCATTTTTTGAAAGAGCGACTCGCCAAAGGAGTCGGTAAACACCCACGAGCCGCGTAGTAACTGAATCACCCGCTGCTCGGTAACAAAGTCCAACACCTCCTTGGACAAGTCGCGGTTAAACTCCACAAACCGGTTGGCCCACTTGCTCACCGCGGCCTCCTTCAACTTGTTCACTTGCGTGTGCCGCAAGTCGTCGCCCGAGTTGGACGCCGTGATATCCAAGCACTCCTCAATCGACTTGTCCCCGCGAGCCAACTCGAGCTCGAGCGTGTCGGTGTTTGAATACAACAACTCGAGTATTTTGTCAATGTCGTTGGGGGTTTCGAGCCGCGCCTTGGTCTGCTGCCACAAAATCAAGCAGTTGTTCATGGTGTAGTATATCATCAACTCCCAGCTCAACACCGCGGCGGCAATGTTTGGGTATTCGGCTCTTTTGTTGAAAATGTCGGTCCACATGTCGCTGCACTTGGCAATAAACAAGTACATGGGAAACGTTCTTGAATGGTTGCTCATCATCAACTCTTCGTGGAACCGCTTTTTGAACGAGTAGTTGGGGTCTTTTAAAAACACCTTCAAATCCATGGCTAGCAAGATTGTAAAGTTTTCAAGCACAAACTGGCGCGGATTGTCGGTGAAGCCGGTTTTGACATACTCTTTGCTGGTGGCGGGGGTCCCGTATTCATTAAGCGACGTCTCCAAGTAGATAAACAAGTTGTTCAACAATGTCTGGTGCGACTTGATTGACAAGTCAAACCGGGTGGCGCCAAGGTACTGGTTCAACCGGTAGTACGCCGCTTTCAAGTTCTCAATCGCCTCCACCATCGCCTTGTCGTTGGTCTCTAGCAAGTTGCCCACGGTGCTGAAAAAGGCAACGTGCTTTAGCCGCGCAACAAGGGTTATAATCCCGCTATACTCAAACTTGAGCGCCCGGGTAATCAAGTCGGTCACCAACTTGATGGAATTAAAGGTGATTTTGCTATCCTGTAAAAACAACTTGGCCGTCAAAATGTCGAGCACCCCCAAGTGTTCAATCAATGTTTCGTACAAGGGGGTGTACATGTCCACTGAGTGGTCTTTGGTTTTGAACACGCCGCCGGAAATGCCCACCACGGCGATTCTGAGGATGGCCTTGTACGTTTCCGACGACATGTTGACACTAACAATGCTAAACAAGGACCGAAACAACGTGTGGTCGAGGATGGGCAAAAAGTCGTTGGAGGCGGCGTCATTGCAGCTGCAGTCGAGCAACTTGGCCATGACGACTATGGAGTTGACCTTTTCTTGCTTGTCTTTGGCCAAGATGTTGGTCTTTAGCGTTGCCGCGTACGACAACGCCGTTGACTCGTCTAGCTTGGCGGTTCTGCTGATATTACCTAGAAGAAAGGGGCAGGGGGTTAGTCATACTTGCATTTGAAGAAAAAGAGGTCCACGACACACATACTTTTGCTCAAGAGCTCATTCAACTTGTGGTTGATGCTTCTCGATGACTCGGCCATGGTTGGTGCCACACTTTGTATGCTGTGGGGGTGGTGTGGTGTGGTGTGGTGTGGTGTGGGGATGGTATGGACAGGAAAATGGCTGTATAAGTGGGTACCAGTACAAGACTCGGGCTCTGTTTCTGAACGTTGGGCGGCGTCTCAAGGGAGGAGGTGCTGTCGATCTTATCGACTTTGTTATACAACAGAGCAGCTAACAACAACACAAGAGAGAGAGAAAAAAAAATTGTTCCCTTTGTCGTGAATCGCCGAAACAGGAAATATTATAATACATCAAGGGATTGACAAGAAATGGGTGAGGTGATGGAGGCCAATGGGGTTCTTGGCGATGGGGATATGACAAAAGCACGGGAGAGGGCAGGGGGGAAGGGGGGCGTGTACTTGGCGGTATACATTGTGTGGTTTGCTTTGCAAGGAATTTTGTTAAACTTTTGGATGAAAAGTTGGTAGAAACAAGTTGGTGTAATGGCAGCACATGATAATCTTGTAGTTGTAGCAAAATCATCACAAGCAGCAGAAGAAGAAACAGAAGCAAGAGGGAATGCAAAGAACAAGGGCGAATACAAAGACTCTACTGCCAACTGTAGTACCGGAGTAAAGACGGCTGCTGCAGAATATAGCCGGGGATTCCAGAAGTATACTTCTACTAGCCAACAATGTTGTAGCAAACAAGCTGCTGTCAACATGGTGTATATACCCCAACCATCTCACCTTGCTTCAACACGTTTCTCTCTCTTTCTCTCCCCTGTTCTTTGTCTAACCCACACCATCCGGATCTTGGTAGAGATTGCCCTTTGGTATCTTTAGCAACACGGCACACGGCACACGCCCCCTCCCCCCCCCCTTGCCCCCTTTTCTCTTATAGAGCCCAAAGAAAGAAAGAGGG
>JAKTZW010000004.1:0-30720 GCA_030579015.1 Zhuliangozyma blackwelliae | reverse complement strand
CGACTTTGGCGGTTCCGCGCATACGAGAGGTGAACTTTGGGCAAACGCTTGGAATCCGATCCAGCTTTCAGGAGACTCCACAGGCAACAGACGCGGCAACGGGCCCGTCGGACTTGGTCCACCAAGCAATCTACGCCGGTTCCCGCTCGGCATTGTACACCCAGAACGACTTTGTTGGCGACGGGAGCAAGTCTGGCAAGGAGCACGACGATGGGTATATCGGGTACTACCACTACGTCAACGGAATGCGGTTTGAGCAGTTTGAGCAAGACATTGAGCAATACGTGGTCCGTGTGCTTGGGATGGAAAAGGTGGACGGGGGATACTCGTTGCCGGATGGCCACACCAAGAGAGAAACCATTGTGACGTATTGCACATACAACACATTCAACAAGTCAGATTTCCGGGCCAAGTTTGTCATACATCCATCGGCCAAGGGCAGCCCGGCGTTGATTGACAAATCGTACCAAATCATTCCATCGCGGCTCGACCAGCGCCGGAAAAACATCAACTACAACGCCGAAACCATCAAGGAGTTGTCGGGCAGTTACTGGGAAGAGTTGCGCGCCTCGCAAATTGTCCGATTGTTTGACCACACTGACAATGCCGAGCACCAGCTCGCAGGGCTTGTGAGCTACTCCCATTTCACCGACACCAAGGAGTCGTTGGTTGCGGCGATGAAGATTCTTGTCAAGTTTCTTCCCCGGTCCAGTCTCACCGGCACCAAGCTGGCGTACGGCGCGCCCACGGCGTGCGGGAAGTTTAAAAAGACCAACCACTACCGAAACAAGTTGGTGGATGCCATGTTGCGGTTGGGCGCGTTGGACTTGAGCGGGGAGGCGTGCAGTGTTGCCCTCGACCAAATAAGGACAAATTACCCCCCGGGCGAGTGGGACATTGTGTTGCTCAAGTTGATGAAGGTCCAGCACGGCCAAAACAAAGAGATCCCGTACTTGGCGTTGATTGGCCAGCACATTGAGCGGTTCGGGGTGTATTCCACCCAGGGTGGGTTGATGTTGCTCGACCAGGTGGGCTTTCTCATTTCCAAAGAAAAGTACAGCATGGCCTTGGAGGTGGCGAAAAAGTGCATATTGGTGTTGCCTCTCGACTACGACTGTTGGTTCCAGCTAGCGTTGGCGTACATCTTGGTCAAGGACTTTACCAATGCGTTGCTTGTTGTCAATGCACTTCCATTGATACTCAACACCAAACGGCCCGGCGATGTGGATGCCGTGAATGGGATCAGGGACTTGTACATGGCCACGTTTATCGACCGCATCGACACCGAGGAGCCGATATCGGAAACAACATTTCGCGACTTTTTCCCCACCACCCCGTCGCGAGGCCCAGTTCTCATCAGTAAGATGTGGCACGATTTGTTTCTTTTCAACCCCAGACAAAGGCACCCCATTGCGGGAAACCACTTTACGCAGTCGCCGTTGCTGCTTGCCTCGCCGTTGGAAGTGGCGTCGGTCGACACCATTTTGGTAAAGTTGTGCGGGCCGAGCTCGGCCAAAAACACCTTTGCGTCGCAATCGGCCGGGGTAGTCAACTCGTCAAACTTGGACTTTACGCGCAAGTCGACGTGGGGCCGGACATACGACTTGTTGTCGTTGTTTATCGCCTTGGTGGGATGGGAGCACACCCTTTCCCTAAAGGAAAGAATTTTCAAGCCTCGAGCTGGCGACAACAACCGAAACTACGTGGTGGACCACCACTCGAAAATGGAGCAGCAAGTCCCTTGCGAAACGTGGTTGGAGCAAATGTTTATCATCATCTACGAGGACTTGCGTACGTTGATGACCACGATTGCCAACAACAAGAACCAACAACGGAGTGCGCTAGAGTGGGAGATGATTGGAATGCTAGGCTGGCCCGTCAAGTACAATCTTCGTGAATCAGTGAGCTCGTTGGTCACCAGTGTCATGGGAAGCAACGTTGAAGGCGGCTTTGACTACTTTGGCACCATGCAGTTGTTGGAGATTTACGACGAGTTTATCCTCAGCGATGTGCCGGGATCCAGCCTAGACGGGTACCACGATGACTACGACGCCAAGTTTTTGAGCAACAAGCTCATCTTGCAAGTGACTAGCAAGGAGGTGTTTGGCGCGTTGATCAAGTCATTGGAGCAAGAGTATCTCGGGCTTGACTTTATCTTGCTCAACGTGATGAAGCTCGTGAGCTGGAACGTGCGCTGGTACCAACACCCGCTCAACTACACCGTGGTGAAGGTCTTGGTCAAGTTGATTACCAGGTACGACGCGGTATATTTGATGACTAAATTTAGAGTGATTTTTGAAAGCAACAAAAAGAAGGAAACCAAAAAAAAGTGGTTTGGCTCAAGCACCAAAAATGACGAGCCGTATGAGTTTATTGCCAGTGACACGATATACCAACACATGGAACGAGTCGTTGACTGGATTGAAAGTCTTCGGGTATAGTTGCTTTGGGCAGTGCTGCTGTTTAGCTTTGCAACTGCTTAGCTTTGCATCTGCTTAGTTTCAGCTTAACTTAGTTTTGTTTCTGCTTGTGCTTTCCCAAAACCTTTTTCCGTTGCTTTATCATGTAGGTGTATAGCATATAGAATCCAGGAATGTAGACCACCAAAATAACCTTCAACGCCCACGCATACCAGGCGCCAACAACATCCCTGGCTTCGTCGAGCGACAAGATGACCGAGTACACCTCCGAAAACACCCCGGTTGGGTACAACACGTAGAATGTCGTGTACCTCAACCACGTCAACCAGTGGGGAACGGCGCCGTTCAAGTTGGACGCGTAGTACGAATACCGAATGATTTCGGTGACGGACCAGCTCAAGTACAACGTGATGTAGCACCAGTGGGTGGTGGCTGGCGATCCTGGTAGCAATTGGTGGATGCCCCAAACAATCAACAACCGGGAAAACACCTGGGTGAGGGTGGTGAACAAGGGCGACTTGACGAGCCCGAGCAAGGAGTTGAGAATCTCGACAATGGCAAGGGTCTGGATCCCAGTCGAGACCTTGTTTGTCTTTTCAAACACAAAGGGCTGGCCCACGGTGAGAGCCAAGAACACGGTGTTGAACAATACAATGGACCACAAGGATGCCGAGATGGAGTTGTAGGCAACCAACCATCGTTGTGGGTGAGCTGTTGCAGCGGGCATGTTTTGGTGGACAAGAAAGTTTTTGTATTTTTTTGTTTTTTTGTTTTTGCTTGCTTGCTTGTTTTTGCTTGCTTGTTTTTGCTTGTTTGTTTCTGCTTATTGTTCTACATCTAACTCACGTGACCTTTTTCTTCTTTGCGGCCCCAGTTCCAAGCACCTTGGACCTCTGTTTGACCAAGTAGCCGTAGAGGTACAAGAACCCCGGTATGTACAAGACGATGGCGTACTTTAAAAAGTAGTAGTAGGCCGGGTTGGAGTCCCTGACGTAGTCGTAGGAAGTCCAGACTGAGTAGCTTTCACACACCATGCCCAACGGGTACAACACAAAGAACGCCGTGTACCGCAACCAAAGAAGCCAGTATGGCACTCTTGCAACCAACTTGTTGGTGTAGTACCCGTACCGAATAATCTCGGTAACCGACCACGCCAAGGTCAAGCCGGCAAACGACCAAAGCGTATAGTTTGCCGAGCTTTGGGGGATGGCGACACACACCCCCAACAAAATGATGAGCCGGGCAAACGACTGGAGCGCCAAGGGAGCAAGCGGGGACGGGACAATGCCCGTTATTGAGTGGACGAGTTCGAGCGAGGAGTTAAACACCTGGGTGTATACCATGAATTTGTGGGGAAAGTCGACGTAGTGGTGGTGGACATAGAAGCTGGTGCTGGCCTTGGTGGAAGCAGACACGCTGGGGCCCAACACCGTGTGCAAGTCACGGACACACTGGATAAAGATGTACCCCCACAAAAGGGCCGACGCGCCATTGTACAACACTAGGTACCCTTTGAAGCCAGACATTTTGGTGGTGTTTTGTTGATGAAAAGTCTCTCCCCTGTGATATTTATTTCCAACCGAGGTGTTTATAAATGAAGTGTAGTTGAGAAAGAAAGAAACATGTCACCAATTTTTTTTGTTGTTTATGTTTCGATATATATATACTCTACTCCTGGTTCTCGTACTTGGCCAAGATGGCTTTCAACGTTTCTTCGTCGCCAGCAATCAAGTTTTGGTCCCAATCAACAACCAATGGAGCCCGGAATACTTGCGACGGTTCGGTGCTAATCAAGTGGCTGCCCGTTTCGTGCACCCTATTGAACGTTTCATAAATCAATTGGTACTCGGAGTCACTAAAAATTTGGTGAGACCAATCAATTCCCTTTACCGTTGTCTTATTCCCACTCTTGTCGTAGAATTGGGTCACCTTGGCTTCCAAAAAGGGGAAACAATTGTGCAAGGTTTGTCTTGCCCGGTCATCCTTCAAGCACTTGCTGACAACGTGCTGGTATTGGTCGTACGTTGGCATTTTGTCTTTCATCAAGTCAATCTGGAACTCAGACTTTGCCTTTTGCGGTTGCGCCTCGTATGCCTTGTGCAACGTGTCGTACACCTTGTTTGAAAGGGTGACCTTCGAGTCGTGGAAGAGCGTCACCGTTGCTGGCGAGTGTTGCAACGTTCTAAAGAGCGACATGGCGGTGATTGTCTCTAGTTCAAAGCACGGGAGGATGCGGTGGGAAAGAAGGGATAATATGCGGCAGAAGTGGGAGTTGTTATCTTATTTATGTGTGTTTATTCCCTTGCATCCACGCCCCCCACACGGGAATAAACGTTGCTTCGGAGGTATACTTCCTGAGTCACGGAATAATTTCCGTTGTGTCGCATCAAAGGAGAGAGAGAGAAAAAAGATAGCAAATGCACACACAATCACGCAACCACACACACAACCACACCCTCACACACTTATCCAAAACCACACACCACTTATCCAAAACCACCACCACCACCGATGTGCCGTTTTATGATATACAAGGGCAAAGAGTCCATGGTGCTCTCCGACCTACTCACCAAACCAGCCCATTCCATCATCAACCAGTCGTTCGACTCGCGCCTACGTTTGGATATGCGCAACCCGATAAACGGTGATGGGTTTGGAGTAGGGTACTACACCGACAACCACCAGCCTTGCATATTCAAGGCAATCACTCCCGCATGGAACAACGTCAACCTCAACAACTTGGCCGAGTGCACCGAGTCGCGTCTTGTGTTTGGCCACGTTCGAGCCTCGACCCAGGGGGTATTGTCGGAAACCAATTGCCACCCGTTTGCATATGGCAAGATTATGTTTATGCACAACGGCGGGGTGTCGGCCTTTGACAAGATCAAAAAGAAATTGATCAACTACATTGAGGACAAGTTTTTCCTTCACATCCAGGGGAGTACCGACTCGGAGTGCTGCTTTGCCTTGTTTTTGGACACATTGTACAAAATGGGCCACGACCCCGAGGACGTTGCCACAAAGTTTAGCCACGGCATATTGCGCCAGGCAATGCTCACCACTATAGAGTTGATCAAGGACTGGCAGCGGGAGGTTACGCACGAACCCTCGTTGCTCAACTTTGCTGCCACGGACGGAGAATCGGTAGTGGTGTCTCGCTATATCACGTCCAAGACCGACGAGGCGGCGTCGTTGCATTTCAGCACCGGGTCCCGGTTCTTTGAGTATGCTCCTGGTCTTTTCAAGATGGAGCGGTTGAACCGGTCGCAGGATGTCATCTTTGTGGCCAGCGAGCCATTGACGTTTGAAAGGGGTGATTGGTTGTGCGTTCCAACAAACACTCTTGTCACAATCACAAATAAAAACACGGTGCTCATGCACCCGATCGAAGACGAGTTCTACGACGGCGGCGTGAATGAGAGGTCTTCGGGCTTGGCAATGTCAAAGGGTTTGATGGGTGGAGTACCCACCAAGAGCGAGGGGTCGCCATCGGCAGACGGGGTCGACTCTTCAATCGCCGAGTTGCCTCCGTTGGAGCGCGAGGGAAGAAAGGTGTTTGCGAAAGAAGAGGCAGTTTACTAGTTGAATAGTATAAAATAAAGGTGTATATTGTTACTCATTATCGTTGCAAACCTTCAAAAAAGAAAAAAGACAGAGAGACAGAGAGACAGAGAGAGACAGAAATGTACATAATTAGGAGCGTGTCTGTTGGCGTCAACCTCAACCCTTACTGGCGGCGCGTGTAAGCTGGGTATCCTCGATTTCCTCGTCGGACGAGGAGGAGCTGGAGTCCTCGCTAAGATCTTCGTCGTCAACCCTGCCTCGAAGAGAGCCCGAGGCGTCGTATAGCGGGTTTGATTTCTTGTAAGATAAGCCGTCATCATTAGGGTCAACATAGTCTTCATCATCGTCATCATCGTCATCATCATCGTTGTCGTTGTCGTCATCATCATTCTTTGCAACCTCGGTATTGTCATTGGACACATTTGCAACGTCCTTGTGTATTTCGTCCTGATTTTCATCCTCTTTTTCATCCTCGCCATGGTGGTTGGCATCGTCGTACTCTTCTCTTCTTTCGCCCTCCCCCTCATCCTCGTCCTCCTCGCTTGACGTTTCTAGCTCATCTTCGTGCTCGGTGTTGGGAGATACTGTCGAATTACTGCTCAATTGTTGTGACATGTAGTTGGAAAAGTGGTCATCGTCGTCGGACGACGACTCGTCGCTGTCAAGCAAGTCCTTTTTTCTTGGCTCCTCTTCAAACACCAACCCGGTCTTGACCTCTTCGATAATCTCGCCGAGCCCCTCGTCAAACGTGGCATTCTCTTCGTCCTCCGTTTCCTCATTGCCCCCCAAAATGGCATTATACTTTTCTCGCGTGTCGTACAAGACATCACTCACATAGTCCTCCCAAACTTCACTCTCCACCTTGGCATTGATCAACTCGCTCAAGGTGTTTGCCGGGTACAACTGCACAAACTTGACCACTTCCTCGGCTATCAACGTCAAGTGGCCCATGAACCCCAACCTCAACCCATTGTGGCTCTCCTCATAGTCGGCGCACAACTTTTGTCCCTCAATGATCTTGTTGGTGACATCGCCCGAATGGAACAAGTCGATTGCCAAAAACTTGTTGAACCCAATATCCATGGAGCCATTGAGCACTTGCTGCACAATGTCAAACACAACATTGTGCAAAAAGTTGTTCCATGGAAACCGGAAAAACATGGACAAGATGTTGGATATTATCTGGGTGTCAAACAACGAAATTTTGAGAAAGTCGCCCACAACGGGGTTGGCGCGGATTTGCTCCTCGGTGAGGTTGGTGTTGGCGTGTGGTTCCTCGTCGTCGTCATCAATGGTCGTGTCGTCTTTATGGTCCTTGTTGAAATCGTCAATCGTGTCGTTGTAATCGTCAGCCTTGTTTTCATTCTGGGCATCGTCGTCGCCACCGTCGCCACCGCCACCACGAACACCGCCGCCGCCGCCATTCGCCTCGTCCCCCCTGCTCCTCTCTTCGGGCAAGGCCACCACTTCGTTGTACTTGAAACTCACGGGGTCGAACTCCTTCATCTTGGCTCTAAGGTCGTCCCGGCACTTGACAATGTCAAACCCCTTGTTGTCATTGAGGAGCGCCATGTTGGAGCAGTGCAACAACTCGGCAACCAACTCGCAAATCTTGAACCGTTCAAACCCCAACGGCTCGATATCGCCAAATGGAGTCCTGAGCTTGTTGTTCGACTCGTCCTTGGTCAAAATCTCATTAAACGCCTTGATCTTGCTGCTAAACACCTTCAACAAGTGGCCCAAGTATATGGGGTCTCTTCCAGTGGGCGGGTGGCTCTCCAAGGTGATGTACAACACCGGCAAAATGTCATAGTCGGAGTTGTTCTTTCTAATGATTTCTATTATGATCCCAACGCCGTTGGCCAAGGCGTAGCCCCCCTTCAACATGATGGTGCACAAGCGCGTCATTTGTTCTTCCGACACCAACTCCCGGGTCAACTCGTTGGGCCCAATGGTTGAGTTGTCGGTGGTTGAGTTTGCCGATATGGTGACCAATGCTTTCAAAAAGTCTGCGGCCGAGCTCTGCTTGACGAGCAAATGCTCATAGTCATCCTTGGGCTGGTTCTTGTCGTCGGTCACGTCCAACGCGTCGATCAAGCGGGTCACCAAGTGCTGGTTCTGCAAAAAGTCTATTATGCCGGTGGAGTTGTCGGGCTTGTCGGTTGAAATGAGTTTTAGCAAAAAGTCCATCAACGGGGGGTTTGACAAGTGGTTGGTGAATTTCTCAACGAGGTTGGGCTGGTTCTCAATCAAGTACGTGATCATCTCGTCGCATTTCATGTCGAGCAAGTGCTCCATAATCTTCATAAAGAATGTAGAAAGGCTGATGCTGAGGGGTTCTTTGGCGTCCAAAATGGACCACAATTTGTTGAGGTTGCTGGTGGACTCCATGACGGTGTCTGTCAATGACCACACATCGGCGCTGAGAATCTCGGCACCAATGGTGGCTCTCCTATTGGCCTGGTCTCTAGGACTCTCCACCTCCTCTTCCTCTTCCTCTTGTTCTCCTTCTTCTTCCTCCTCTTCTTCCTCTTCCTCCTCTCCTTCCTCCTCCTTGTCCTGCCCCTGCTCCTCTGCTTTTGTCTTTCCCAGCTCATCTTGCCCTTTCTCTGTTTCCTGTTCCTTGTCTTTGCTTTTTGCGTCAGTCAAGTTCTGCACCTCGTCGTCCTGCTTGTCGGTGTTGGCATCCTTCTCCAGTATACCATCCTGGCTTTTCTCGCTCGCCGTTGCTGCTTCCTCTCCTGGTTCTGCCCTGACGCTGTTGCCGCCTTCGGTAATCACTAGATCCACCAACATGGTCAAGACGCTGGGGTCCCTCAAAAACTCCAACAACATGGGGTTGTTTGAAAGCAACTCCTGCAACAAGTCGTTCTCGTCTAGCAATTTCAACAACACTTTGTACAGCTCGTCGTCCCCTTGCTGGCCGCTTTCCTGGTTTATCGTGTGGTTCTCCAACAAGGTGGATATGTTGGAAAGCGAGGTGAACCCGTTGCTAAACTTCCAGAACGAGCCTGACATGCTTGTGAGTACTGATGTGGGTATCGATGCGATTTTAAAAAAAAAAAAACAGTAAAAAAAATGCAAATAAAAGTCTGATGAAAGGTGATGAATAGTTATATGTGCTTTTGGAGAAGGTGGGCGGTAGTGGTGGTGTTGGTAGTGGTGGCTGTGGTAGTAAACTGTGTCTTTTCAAACCAATTGGTACCCACTCCTGTAAACAAAAGGGTGTGAAACTGGATAAAACTGTGTAAAGCTGTGTGAAACTGCGGTTGATTCAATCCCCCCCAAAAACAGTGTTCCTATGAATAGAAAAAAGAAACCCAGCAAGATCCGTGGGTGTGGAAATGATATATGTGCTGGGCAAGTGACCTGGCTGGTGGTGAAGGCTGTATGAGACTGGTGGTGACTCTCCTGTTTCTCTTTCTCGTTCTCCTCCAATTTTTTTTTTCTTTTTCCTTTTTGTTTTTTTTTGGACTCGTTTGGACAATCAGGAAAAAAAAAAAAAAAAGTTTTTTCTTCTTCTTCCCTTTGGGCTGTAGTCACGTGATGTAATCTTTTGTCTCACACACCAACATTTACTATGGGAAAAATTTTTTCATGGCCCTTCAAGGACTCCAAAGTGGTATACAATCAATCAACCAAACCATGTTCAGATCTATCACGAGGCTAGCAGGGGTACCAAGGCCCGCAAAGCCTGCAATGCCTGCAATGCCTGCAACGAGTCTCTTTTCCTTCAACAGATTCCACGCTTCAGCAATCGCGACCCAGGCCACCACCACCAATGTCACGGCAACCCAACCTTTACCCGTCCATAACAAGCCCGACTTGACCCCCTTGAAACTCACCACCAACGGCTCTCGAGACTTGTATGCCATTTTCAAAATGCACAACATGCCGTACCTTGTTACCGAGGGCGACAAAATATACCTCAAGTTCAAGTTGAAAGGCGCCGCTGTGGGCGATGTGTTGAACCTCACCAACGTCACCACCTTGGGTTCTCCATCCTACACATACACCGAACAAAACGGCATCGATACCGACTTGTTTGAGTTGCAGGCCAGTGTGGTTGAGCTTTCTAGAGAGCCATACCGCGAATACATCAAGAAACAGCCAAGATGCAGAAAGTACAAAAAAGTCCGCGTGGAACCCATACAGACAGTGTTGATGATTAACCGATTGAGATTGAGGTAACCGCCCATCCCCGTTTTCTTTTCTTTATCATGCTGTCTCTCTTTTCACCCTGTAAATAGGCTATATACTTTTCTTGCTATTGAATTTAATCATTTCCGCAAGCTTTGTTGTGGCAAAGTTGAAATCAACCCCCTTCAAATTCACAAACGGGTCGTTCAATAGCTCTCCCGCCGTGGGCCTGTCGCGGGGGTCAATGGTAAAACACCGGTTGATGAAATCCACCGCTTCTTTGCTCACCAAGTGGGCAATATCGTCCGATATCGGCGGCGCCAACTTCTCCTTGCCCGTCTTGTAAATCACACTGATTGCCGCCTCGTTGGACCACGGCCGCTTGCCAGCAAACATCTCCAACACAACACACCCAAGCGACCAAATGTCAATCTTGGCACTGTACCCCTCGGCCATGCTGTCAATCACCTCGGGCGCCATCCAGAAAATGGTCCCCTGCATCGACATGTTGGCATCGTTGGCATAAATGTCGTTGGACCGCTTGGAGATGCCAAAGTCCGAGATCTTGCACGTCCCGTCAACCTCAAGCAACAAATTGTCCGCCTTCAAGTCCCGGTGGATAATGTTGTTTGAATGCAAATACTCAAGCCCGAGAAGTATTTGCTTGGTGATAAACCGCACCAACACCTCCTCAAACTTTCCGTACGACTTTAAGCACATCGCTATCGACCCGCCAGCCACATACTCCAAAAACAAACTGTAGACATTCTTCTTTTGCTCGTACCCCAAGTACTGCACAATGTTGATGTGGTCCAAGTCCTTCATGGTCTCAACCTCCTTGTGCATGGCCTCTATGCCGCCAGAGTTGAACCGGTGCGACACAACTTGCTTCACCGCCAACATCTCCCCCGTGGTGACGTTCAACCCCAAGTACACGTCGCCAAAAGAGCCCCGCCCGATAAGCTCGCCCTTGATCCAGTTGAACTCCTCAACTTGCCCGCCCTTGTTGCGAAGCTTGCTCACAAACCCCTGCTCAATCTCCTTGGAGGTGACCTCAACCACCCGCTGGCCCCACATCTTGGTGTTGCTTCGGCCCAAACCGACGCGCATACTATTTTCGCGAGACAAGTTGGCAAACGTGTTTGGCGGGGAGGACTGCTTGCGCTTAATCACCTTGCGGCGCGCTTCGTTAGCCACCCCTCGGATCGTCTTCATGCGCTGCACGCGCAAACTGTCGCCCCCGCCCCCCGAGTTGAGGACAACGTCGTTGGGGTCCTCGGGGATGACTGGCGATAATCCCGCGCTCGAGAATGTTCGCGAAATGGTGGGCTTTCTGGTGAGCATGCCGGTTGGCGAATCCAACGTATCGTCGATTATGGGCTTGTCGAGATTGGTGTGGGGAAAGTACCGTTCAAGGTTGCTGTACACTTCTTCAACTGGTGGCCGCACTGCCATGGGCTTGGCCGATACGTTTGGTTTGCTGCTCCTTTCTTTAAGGGGCTTGACAAAGAATTCGTCATCCGAGTCTGGATCTGGCTGCTTCTTGAGCGGCTTGACAAAAAAGTCGTCGTCGCTCTCGGACTGCTCCCCATCTGGCTGCTCCCTATTGAGTTGCTCCCCATTTGGTTGGTCCCTATTGAGTTGCTCCCCATTTGGTTGGTCCCCATTTGGTTGGTCCCCATTTGGATGGTCCCCATTTGGTTGCAGCTTTGGCAACAGGTCCAGTTGCAGTCTCCCTGGTTTCTTCATAGCCTTGACGAAAAACTCGTCCTCGCTATCCCCGCCGTACTCCTTGCTCTTTTTGCTCGAGCCACTAGAAGCAAAACTCCGGTTGGTATTTGTTGACGACTGGGTTACAAGCAGCAATGCTCTAGTGCGGAGAATCGAATCCTGCTTCTGTATTTGCATCTTTCGATCACCAGGCGGCGGAGGCGCTGCCCGTTTGGCAATAATGCTTGCTCTGTCGCCAGAATCCAACGAGCTTGCTCCGCCAAGGGAGCTATCGCTTCTGTTGACCGTCGACTGCAACGCAGCACGACCCTCCCGGTTGTGGGACGAAAGTTTCTTGGCCACCGCGGCTGCTGTTGCTGTTGCTGTTGCTGTTGCTGCTGCTGCTGCTGCACCTCCATCCTCCTTCAAGACCAGCACGGTGGATGCAGACACGGGCGACTTTTTCAAGTCCGACATGGATGAAGAGTAAATGTTTGGTATAAGCTTGGGCGCTTTGCTCTCATATGGACTCTTTCGTCTCTTGTCGAAATCGATTTCGTTACCCTCGTTTCGAAGCACCCTGAAAGACCCCGCGGAAGCAGGCGAGGCCTGGGTTTCTACAGCGGTGTCAATTTGAAGGCGTGGGCTGGAAAGGGGTTTGGTGGTGGTGGTTCCATTGATGTTGCCATTGTTGTTGCCATTGTTGTTGCCATTGTTGTTGCCATTGCTGTTGCCATTGCTGTTGCCATTGCTGTTGCCACTCCCATTCCCATTCCCACCAAATGGCAACTTCAACGGAAACTCCTTGGTCTTTACATTCGCTGGAATCGGCGGCACCTCCTTGATGCTGTTCAACCCTTGCTCCTTAAAGTTCCAGTAATCTACCCGGGTATCCTTGGTGGTTCCCAAAAGGTACTGCGGGGTGGCGGGGTACATCTTTTGCTGGCTATCGCCATTCCATTCAAACGACTTGGAGTCCGACGACGTGGTGGATACAGTGTTGATGGTGGCAGTGGGTGACCGCAACTCTTGACGGATAATAAACTTCACCAACCCTGGCTGCCTAATAACCTCAACAACCAACTCGTCTGGCAACGCTTCTCCCTCCTTGGCATTAAAGTCGGTCAAGTGCAAGGTGATGGAGCCTATTTGGACCATGCCTAGACTTTGAAGAATAGCCTGCTTGACTCGTGCCGCGCTGATGGTGCTGGCGTTGGGAATTGTGACTGGGAAAAACACCTTATTGTCTTTGCTCACCAATATGGTGGTGTCGTCAGAGGTATGCTTTGTCTTGGGGATATATTTCTCCTCCAAGCGTGGTGGAGGCTGCTCTTGCTTAAATACCACGGGCACTTCGTCGGCAAAGGTGTACAGGGTTGATTTCGGCGAGCGGGTGCTGTCCGCCAATCCCCTCTTTTCGTCGTGGTGCTCTTGGAAATCCGGGTTGGTTTCCAATGGCGGCGGCAAGTCCAATGTGAGGAGCCTGGGATCATACGAGGAAGCGCTTCCCTTGTAGCTCTGTCGATTTGCCTGCTTCACTATACCTGCCGCCTTGTCGCCTCCATATTTGCGTATAGTGTTGAGAATACCGCTCTTTTTGCTCTCCCCCTTGATTATGGGAGACTGTCTTGGCCGGGTGACTTCGGCGCCCGGCACAAGCTTCTCCTTCTCCTTCTCCTTCTTGTCGTTTGACGAGTTTCGATGGTGCTTTCGGAAAAACAGGTGGTGCGACGGCGATGGCGGCGGCGGCATCAGGTCCTTGGGCGTCGCTTTCACCGAATCAACATACGAGTACGGCCGCTGCACGGCAATTGAGGAGTTGATGGACGATATCGACGACGACGACTTGTGCTTGGAAAAAACCGGCGTCGATTTCCGGTACTCCGTCTTGAGGTGCGTGGGCGATAGCTGCGACGACTCTCCGGACCCCTTTCTGCTCTTGAGCATCGATTCGTCTTCACACATCGATTCCCGCCGTAGCAAGTCGATAAACCTCTCCACCGAGTTCAAGTTGTCGTCGAGCTGCAAGTACCGGGTAAACTGCCTCCAGATCAAGGAGTTCTTGTCAAAGTTCTCGAGCTCCAAAAACCGGTTGCCCGAAATCTCATTCTTTCTAAACGTCTCCTTCCATGATTCGTTGAACCCGTGCTTGTCTAGCCATTTGGTTACATTTGAAATGTTCCACTTGTTGGAGGCATTGGCTAGCGGCGACTGGGTGTTCATGGCATACCTCACAAACCGCTTGTCCTTGTTGGCCTGTTCCGACGTGTACGATATCCCGGAGTTTTGCGACACCGCCGATGAGTCGGAGCCTTGGCGGTTGTGATCCTTGCTAAAGGCGGGGGCGACTAGCAGGTACTCGTTTGTCGTTGCCCGCTCGAGGTTGGGTTCTATGGGCAGTTTGTTTGTCAAAAAGTCGGTGGACTTTGACTTTTCAAATGTCTTGGGCGGCAACTCAACCGACGACGAGGTGTAGGCGTAGCTCCCAATGATGGACCCTATGACATTCGAGCTTTGGCTAAGCGCCGACTTTGGCGGGGAAATCGATTTCGGGGGCGACGGCGAGACAATGGTGGTGGTGTCCCCCTCGGGCGATTCCATCACGGTGCTAAAACTATCGAGTCTCTGCGAGTACGGGAACTTGTCTGACTTGACCGGCGAGATCAAAAACTCGTGGATGGACTCATCTTGTTCTGAAAAGCTAAAGCTCCCCTGGCTCGTCTTGGTCGACAAGGGCGTGGCGCGCAGCAACGCATGGTTCCACACGTCGCTATTCGCCGACACGCTGCTATCATCCCTTTTCAGCGGCTCGCTTGACGTGTAGACCATGCTGTCTGAATTGACCCTGTTGCTGTTGCTGCTCCCTACTGACAACCGCGATGCATTGTTTTCTGAAAACGGGAGCTTGATTCTGTTGTTGTCGTAACTAACCGACCGCCTATTCTCCCGGGTGGCCCTGCTGGGCCCCGGTATACTCTTGTAAGGATGCACTTTGAACGGTTCGGTAAAGGGGTGTGTGGGGTGGTGATGTTTGTTATTTTTAGACACACAAGAAGATACCGCAATAAATTGAGAACAACAACAACAGAAAAAAAAATAAAAAAAAGGAACCTGTTATGAAACACATAAAAAGAGGCTTGAAGCTACCATGACTGAGCAGTTGAAAAGTGCCTTGCATGGGTTGGTGAAAGACCTATACTCGCTCAACCAATTCAAGCAGTTTGACCAGATCCCCAGCTATGAGTCACTACTACGAGCGACTATTGTCAAGATAGTGGCCTTGTTTGACATCAAAACGACCCACAACCAGCTTGATCTACACACAACGGCGTTTGACAGCCTCCATGTATACTGCTTCGGAAGCCTACGGCGCACGCAAGTCGACAACAACAACATCTTGAGCTACCTCGAGGCCCCGCATCCCCCGTCAAAAATTCAGATCCTCCGGCAGTTGGTGAAGCTACTCGCCGACGACACACAAACACCAACACGCGTAAAGGACAAGTACGCGCGCATACTAGGACGACTCGCACAAGTCTTGGACACGGTGATCAAGGCGCGCACCCGGGCCGAGAATGAGTTGGTGCTCTACTTGTCCGAGTGCCTCTCGTACGAAAAGCTGTTTTACCACGACATTGAGGGTTTGCTCTCCACCGACTTGAGCATTGAGGACACGGAAAAGATTGCCGGCAAGTTGGATACGTTTATATCGGACGACGACAAAGACCACGACTCCATTTTGAGCTACGACAACAGCAACAACACCGACTTGCACCCCCATGCGCTCGAGTTGCAGAGCAATAGCGCGTCGCTACAGCAACTTTACCACATATTTTTGGGCGTTTTGGACAAGACCAGCCTCGGCGTCACCCGCATAGCCTCTGTGTTGGTGAATCTCTACAAGAAACACGAAGGCGTCGCTTACTTTGAGGCTGCAGGCCAGCCTCAGGTCGATATAGTCGCCGAGCTACTACTACAAGAAAACATTTATCACGAAACAATATTGCCGCCCACATTCAGCCACATCAACAAAAAGGTGATTGCCGACGCAATGAGCCGGATCGACCGCCCTGTTGTTACCACCACCACCACCACCACCACCACCGCCAACGCCAACACCCCGGCCTTGGATCCGGCCTTGGGCCCGACCTCCGTGGCGCCCATTTTATTCAACACCGAGTTCCAGAACGAGCTAGTGCTTAACTTGAAGGATATTGTGCCCGACTTGAACGAGTTCAACTTCAACTTTGACAACGACTTTCCGTCATTGGCCAAGCACTATCTCCGGTGCTTTCGTGACAATGCAACTATCGTGCAACAGCAAGACCACGAGTATGTCCAGCACATTGCCAGTTTGGTGAAAAAGTTTCTTGACTATCAAAACGACGAGTTTGAAGGCATTGACGCCACCATCCAAGACCTCTGGGCGGCACACAAGCTTTTGACGCAGAATAACCATACCGCGCCGTCGACATTGTTGATGAGGTACAGCACCCACGACTTTTACCAGCTGAGAAGGATGACGCTGATTATCTTTGACGGGTGGCGGGCGGAGCTAGCCAGAGTGGAAACGTTGAACGACAAGTATCGCTCGTTTCTGCGAAACGTGGTTGAGGCTACAGTGTTTACCAAGTGGCGCAACCGGGCCATAAAAGCCAGGCACCTTTGCGCCAGCACCGAAGAATTCTATGCCGTTGAGTCGCAGAGAAAATACTTGCTTCGTTGGAAAAGAAAATTAAAGGTTGGGGTGCAGTCAAAAGCTGTAGCTGATGTGGTGGTTTTGCGGAAATTCTTGTTGGGCTGGAGACGCGCGGCTGGCGCAAAGTCCAATCTTGAACGCTTGGCACTTGACTTTGATAAAATGCACCTTTTGCAGAAATCGTTTGGGGCAATGAGCCGCTTGAATCAAGCCATTGTGCACACCAATGAGCTTGCCACAACCCAATGGGGAAAAATAAGGGGCCATCAAGATGCCAAGATCTTGGTGCACTATTTCTCGCATTGGTATAGCCGCATGAATGCGGCGTCAAACGGGGAACTACTAGCCCAGAAATTGGCACATTACAACACCACACAAAGACGGCTTCTTTTGGGCTGGTGGTTTGTTAAATGGTTGGAGGCAGTCAAGTTGTCCCAAAAGGCACGTTGGTTTGAACAGAGGCACGACGCTAAACTTTTTGGCCGGTACTTTAGTATCTGGAAATACCGGTTGATGTTGCAGAGAAAAGCGGCTGGGTTTTCTTTTGAACATGATGTGGGGTTAAAGACAAAGATACTCCGGCAGTGGAGGCAATCCGTGTCGTATGCGGCAAAGGTGGAAGATTTTTCCATGCAACGGTGCTTCAAGAAATGGGCGCTCGCTGCACGGCTGCGTGTCTATTGTCGCCGGTCAAACGCGCGCTTGCTTGCCGACGAGTTTGGCCAATGGCGAGCTCGTGTGGGTGCTGTGGCCGACCATTTTGAAAGGGCGTCTTGTTATCATGAGGCTCGCTTGCGGTTGGCAATATTCAGCAGGTGGAAGTCACGGACTGAATACGTTGTTGAACTAGACAATTCCTTGCCGCTGTTGTTGTTGACTGAGCGGCGTGTATTTTCCCGATGGAAGGCAAGGGGCACGAGGGACTTGGACTCTGTTGCCGCCAGGTGTAAGCCGGTTGCTGACACTATCACCAAGAAGCTTGCGTTGACCATCTGGAAACAAAAGTACTGGGCCAGGTTTGAGTTGGTGGCAAACGAAAAGGCTTTTGACTTTCAGGTCAGTTTTGTTGAGCCATTAGTGCTCAAGCGGTTTCTCCGAACCTGGAGAGGGAAACTTGTGGTGGTCCAAGAGAAGGAGCGCCAATTGCAAGAAGTTTCCAATGAGTTTCGTCCGGTCATTGCAGCAAAGCCATATTTTGACGCTTGGCTCGAACGCAGCGACAATGTAATTGAACTCGGCAACCAGGCGCTGCGGTTTGAGGAAAACATTGTGTTTTGGAGATTTTTTGATTCCTGGCATGGAAAATACGTTGCAAACATGCGTCTCGCGGATGCGGCCGAAGATTTTGCCGCGCAAAAGAACTTTACCCTTCTTCGTGGGTGCTTGCGTGCATGGACAATGAATTACAACAAAAACGTCAAGCGGCACGAGCAATTGTGCAACGACTATATCAAACGGTTGCAGCGGTCGAGGACCCGGTCTATTTTCGAGCTTTGGCAGCACAAATTGAGGGAACTTGCTCAGGGCTTGGATGAGGAGGAGGAACGGGAAGGGGACGCATATGCGGAAGCCAACACGTCAATGATTTCCAACACTTCGCCCTTGGCACTGAGGACTCGGCGGCAGCTAGAACAGCAGCAGGGGACTATTGTTGCTGCTTCTTCTTCTGCTACTTCTTCGCCCTCGCGGTCTCCTTCAACGCCGGTTTCAAAGGGACCAAGCCCGTCCAAGTTGCAAGAAACGTTGCAGCGAAACCAGGCCCAGCGCCTCTCTGCTCTACGCAACTACTACCGAGGAGCGTCGACGCCCAAAAGGTCTCCCGCTGGAAGCCGGTCGGCTCCTGTGCGCCTCTACCGAGCTGATTTGCCGCCGCCGCCGCGTCTTTCACCGCCAAAGCCGCCTCGATTTGCTGACCCTGACGACGTTGTTACCACCGCTAAACGAAGCGGCAGAATCAAGCCCATTGACTTTCCAACTGAGGAACACGAGGTTAACTTTTCACCCGTTTACCAAGTTACAACTTAGGGGAATTAAATAGATATTATATAGACAATTATTGTACAATTGAACTTTCAGCCTGGTCGATTTGCTCGTTCAAGTCTGATTTCACGGATTCAAAGTCGACTTCGGGGAGGGTGGATTGTTCAACCGCAGTGGATTGATCAACCGAGGACTGATCAACCTCGGAGGATTGTTCAACCGCAGTGGATTGCTCAATCTCAGAAAATTGCTCAACCTCGGAGGATTGTTCAACCGAAGTGGATTGCTCAACCGTGGACTGATCAACCGCAGTGGATTGTTCAACCGCAGTGGATTGCTCAGCCGCAGTGGATTGCTCAACTGCGGCAAGGGTAGATTGCTCAATATTCCCTGGTGTCTTGTTCAAGTTTTTGTAAACGTACAAGTAGTCGCCAGTAACAACAGTAGACCTCAACAAGCCTGTCCAAGTGGTGTAGTCGCCGTGGAAAAGTTCGGCCCCAATCTTTTTCACCAAATTGAAAATCACCGTCTTGTCCTTGCTCTGGGCCTCCAAGAGTTCAGTAATGTTGCGGATGCTGACACCCCAAAACGCCTTGGATGTGTGCAAGTGCTCCCATCCTTCCAACTTGTCGGTGGTGATGACAATGTCATAGAGGCTAAACTGGGGGTTTTCTTCCTCCTTGTCGTACGT
Organism: Zhuliangozyma blackwelliae; assembly: GCA_030579015.1. NCBI lineage: Eukaryota > Fungi > Ascomycota > Pichiomycetes > Serinales > Debaryomycetaceae > Zhuliangozyma > Zhuliangozyma blackwelliae. The sequence continues at coordinate 11,516 of JAKTZW010000004.1, read as the reverse complement.
CACCAATGGACTGTGCAACTCGCCAAACCTGGAGACGCCAGTCATGCACGCAGGAACGCCAATGTGGATTGCCACTTCTTGGTTTGGGTAATGGTCGACGACGTATTGGTTGGTGAAGGCGAGCGCATCGCCGCCGGGGTAATTGTAGCTCGAAATGTAGCCCAACTGCAAGGACATGATTGTGGACACAAATATACCAGCAACAAATATCAAGACCAAAAACTTGTTGATAAGCGACAAACTCCATTTCTTGCTGATATTGGCCAAGCCGTTGGCAGCTTGCAACGTGATAATCGGAACCACATACACAATGAATCGCCACTCCTTGTGCGGCTGGAAGGACATCCCGGCAACAAACAATACCGACGACACGAGCAAGATCCGCAACGACAGTTTTGCCGGGTGGGCAACCACTGCCGCCTTGCCTTCCTTTTGGTCTGCCTCCTTCAGATCTGCCGCGGTTGTGGTGGTGGTGGTGGTGGTGCTGCTGCTGCTGCTGCTGCCGTCATCAACCGGGTCGCTGATAAAGCCAGGGATCGTCAACAACAAGATAAAGGGGGGCCGGAACAATTGCAACAAGTACTTGCCAAAGTATGCGCCCCAAGGCTCAACGCCCCACCTTGCCGACTGGCCATCAACAATGTTGAACAAAAACGAGTCAACCTCGGGAATCAACGGCCGGCCCCAAAAGTACGAGTCAATGCAGAATGACGACACTCCGCCCAAGAGGGTGCCAGCAGACAAGTAGACAATGTTGCCGAAAAAGTTGGACTGGCCAAAGATCAACGACGAGGTAACGGCGATGCTCGCGGCCAACAACCCAATCTCCAACCTAAACACCACCGCGGTGAACGCCAACCACGTGAGCCCTGACAAGTCGCCAACAATGAGCTTGCCAATGGAGTAGTTTACCAAGGGCAAGGCGATGAAATTAGGCAAGGTTCTTGATGCATAGTACAACACATGAAACTGCGACAACAAAAGGATCGAGTACCAGAACCCAATCAACCCCTTTGAGGCGCTCTTTTTCTCACTAAAGGCAATCTTGTTCACTTGGTCTCTCAATCTAATCAACGAGAATGCGTTTGCCACGCCGAGAATGGCGCGCACCAACGTTTGCAACTCGGCCTGGCTGCCGCCAGACAACAAGTTGGGGCCAAAAAGGGAGTTGAAAAAGACCGCCACCTTGGCGGCACCGGCAAGTGCCAAGCTGCCAATAAAGGTTCTTGGCACCACCCCGGGATAGTCTTTGTGGTCATAGTTGTCGATTTGGTCGAGGGGGAACACGCCGTAGTTGAGAATGTCGTGAACGGCTTGGATATTGAACGACTCTTCGACTTTGGTGTATGGCGAAAGCACCAAGTAGTACGACACCGCTGCAATCAATGCAGCATCCAACACCTTGTTGAAACGGTACATTTAGTGGTGGTAGTAACAAAGTTGTGGAAGTAACAAAGTTGTAGAAGTAGCGTGGAAGTATGGAAGTTGTTGGACTAAATGAGTCTCCCCCCGTCTGATCGCGCGGCACACCACCCCCAAATTTCAGTGGCATTTTTTTTTTTTTGGTTTTCGTTTACTTTTGTTTTATTTAGCCAAATTCAACCATGGAAGAGATCCCTGAATTAGTAACCGAGCTACCGAAGGATGGAGTGATAAAGACTGAAAAGGTTGTTGGTGCTTCTGCCTCCCTGGCTCCCACCTCACTGGTACCCTCGGCGGTTGATAAAAAGATCCCCATCACCATTATCACGGGGTACCTCGGATCGGGCAAGTCGACCTTGCTTGAAGCCATTGGTCGGCGCACAAACAAGCGGTTGGCCATTATCCTCAACGAGTTTGGAGACTCGGCGGTGATTGAAAAGTCCGTCACCATCCAGGACCAAAGCGACAGCGTACAAGAATGGTTGGACATTGGCAACGGGTGTCTTTGCTGCACCGTCAAGGACAATGGCGTCACTGCCATTGAAAACTTGATTGAAACCTCCAAGGATAAGATTGACTACATCTTGCTTGAAACCACTGGCGTGGCTGACCCGGCCCCCATCGCCAAGATGTTTTGGTTGGACGAGGCGTTGGCATCCAACATTTACATTGATGGTGTGGTTACTGTGGTGGACTCGGAACACATTGTCAAATGTCTCGACGATGTGGGTGGCCATTGGCACCGGGAGCATCATTTGTTGAGCCTGGAGGGGAGAAACTCGCTGGAAGTTGAGAGGGAACAAAAGGATTGGGAGGAGGGTATAACCACGGCCCATTTACAGATTGCGTTGGCTGATGCCGTGTTGTTGAACAAGGTTGATCGCGTGCTGGACAGCAACGAGGTGGATTCCATTGCCGCGCGAATACGCACCATCAACCAAACGTGTCCTATTTACCCCACGTCGTTTGGCGACATTGATATGGAAAAGATTCTAGACTTGCATGCGTTTGAGGCTACTGTGCGGTTGGAGGAGAGTCAATCTCTGTTTCACGACCATAGGATAACTACAATCAGCCTCAGTTTTCCCTTTTTTCACACAGCCAGCGATTTTGCCAAGGTCGAGCGGTTCTTGCAGCACGTCTTGTGGGAGGGAACCGTGGGCGGGAAGCCGGTGGAGATCCACCGGTTGAAGGGGTTGTTGGTGTGTGGCGGCACAGACGTGCGAGTCGTCCAAGGCGTTCGGGATACTTATGAGATCATTGAAGGTGCTGCTCTACTAGACGGGGTCACAACGAATAAACTTGTATTTATCGGCAAGGACCTCAACCATGATGATCTCATGGCGGAACTCAATAAGTTTGTGTAGAACAAAGAGGAGGAAGAAAAAAAAAAAAAAAAAAATTTTACCTGCCATCAGTTTCAACAAGCGGTAGCCATGACGGAAACAACAGAGCCACCAAAAGAGCCACAGCCACCAAAGGCGCCGAAGAAATCGTGGTCCAACCCTGCTTTGAAAGCAATGGGAATACCCAGAATCTCTCTTCCCTCCAGAAACTGGATGATTTTCTGGTCGGTGTTGGCAGGCATTGGCGGAGGCATTGCGTACGACAAGTACCAGCAGAAACAGGTGAGAAAGAAGTGGATGGATGCCGTGAAGGAGTACAGCGAGGTGCCGTATTCCGCTGACAAGTTACCGAGAAAGTTGACCATCTATATTGCGCCACCCCCCAACGACTTTCTTGATGAATCGTTGCGCTATTTCCGCAAGTATATCAAGCCCGTGTTGAACTCGGCGGCGATTGACTATGAGATATTCAGCGAGAGCAGGCAGGGCGATATCCGATCGTCGGTTGCCCAGCGTATCCGTGATTTGAGAATTGCTGCATTGGCCAAGCAACAAGGGCAGCAAGGACAAGAAGAACAACAGCAAGGAGAACAACCAGCAACACCAGCCCCCACCAATTTGTTATCTGGGTCCAACATTTTCACCAAATCGATTCCATCGCCACCAACCGCCAGCGCCACTTTTGACGACGGATTGGAGTCGTATACCAAGCGGTCGGAATTGTACAAAGCCAAGGACGTGTTGGGATTGTACAAGATCTTTCCCGCCAGCGTGGACATCAAGGCCGAGGACTCTACTGCCGACGTTGCCGGTGGGGTTTTGTGCGTGGGGAGGGGAGCGTACAAGGAGTACATGACCGGGTTGCACGAGGGCTTGTTGGGTCCGCTTGACAAGCCATTGGCGGTTGCTGAAGAGGAGAACAAGATTGCTGCTGAACGGCAGAGCGCCAAGGCCGAGGCGGAAAACAAGGGCGAAGTGTTGCCCGAAGATGAGGATGAAGAGCACAATTTGAAGCCCGTGCCCAAACAATATATCAAGCCAGAGGGCTATGCGAGCGCGCAGTTGGCCCCGGAGTTGAATTTGGGAGAGGTGGTGAAGAATAAGGAGGGTATTCCGGTGTTTTTTGAGCAGCCAGTGTATGTGTTTCCCGTGCCGCACTTGCTCGGCTTTACAAACATTCCTCGAAAGATTTACCGATATTTCAACTATAGGTACCTTGCCGACGACTATGGCCGGCAAACGGCGCTGATTGTCCGATGCAAAACGAGACCGTTTGAGTACAAGGACATTTTGATGGCCAAGGAGGAAGAGATTGAGTGGCCCAAAAAGTGGGTTGAAAAGGGGAAGGCGCGCAACTCGGAATGGGTGCAAGAGTTGGAGTGCGACAACCGCGTCACCTCGCGAATGACTGTGTTTGACCCTAGCGAGGAAGAATAAGTGGAGAAACAAGGTAAGTTGAATAGGTCGGAAGGGTTTGCGGAAGGGAGGTTGAACAAGTTAAGATGTATGTACATAGGTGTTTTTTTTTCTACTTGCGTCTCCATAGGGTATAGTTGTATGTAAAGTCCCCCTCAACGATATCGTCGTCAACCTGTTGACCAACAAATTTCTCCAACTCGGATTTGGTTTGCTTCACCCATTGACTTTCCAACGGAAAGTGTAAAAACGTATCCATTTCCACCAGTTCAGGGTGCGGGTGGGTAATCTCTGTAATCAACAAGTTGTCAACCACATTGCTCTTTATCAACTCGTTGTAGATCTCGGCGCCGCCAATGATAAACACTTTTTCGACGCCAGGGATCAATTTCAAGGATGCCTCGATTGAGTTTGCATGCACCACATTGTCGTCAATAACCTCATTGTTGAAGGACCGGGACAAGACAATGTTTAAGCGGTCCGGCAATGGGCGAAACTTTTTGGGTATAGAATCCCATGTCTTTCTGCCCATAATGACAGCGTTGCGCGTCGTGGATGATGATGAGGTGCGGGTGGTGACGTCCTTGAAATATTTGATTTCGTGGCGGAGCCTCCATGGCATCTTGCCCTGGTGACCTATGCCAAGCCGTGGCTGGAGAGCCGCGACGATGATGGATACGGTGGGCTTTGTCGTCATTTTGCTGTCTGTCGTGGTGGTGGTGGTGGTGGTGGTGAAGGCGAGGAAGAGTTGTGAGTTTGTTTACGTAAGCGACGACGCCAACTTTTTTTTTTTTTTTTTCTTTCGCTTTTGTGTCTCAAAGTTTTTTTGTTTTTTTTTTTTTTTTTCTTTCTCGTTGGTTTGTGGGAGAGGAAAGCCTTTCCCTATCCCCCAGGAACCGAGTAAAAGGCACACCAAGTGCCAAAACGTATACCAAATGCCCATCTTGCAACGGTACAGGATACAGGTTTAGCTACCGGGCATTAGCCAAGGGCAACTTGTTTGAAAGAAGGTGGTGGCTTGTCTAACAAATTAAGTGACTGCAAATTTGGCGTTCTTCTTGTATAAAGGGTAATATGCTATAGATAACACAACAGCCAAAAAAAATGATTGGAAACTGGGGATAAGAACATCTATTGGTTACAAAAGTCCTATACATCTTATCCCCTCTGCTCCTATTGAGCAACTAATGGAGCAAGTTTCTCCAAAGTTTTGCAAAGAATTCAGCGAATATTTAGGGGGGAGGGAAACTGAGAGAGTAGGAGGAAAGAAAGAAAGAAGGGAAAAAAAAAGGCATGACCAAAACTTTAAGCAAAACACTTTAGGATTCATTACACAGCTGTACAAAGACTAACAAGTAGGGTATAATAGTACAAAACACAGTAGTAAAGGGAGAGAGGTATACATATATAAAAAAAGGAGATAGAGAGAGAGAGAGGGATAAAAAGAGGGTAGAAGTAAAGAAAAGAGTCCCCACATTCAAAGCACACAAATTGTACAGCTTCGCAGCTTCACAGATTCAAGTCAGCTTACTTGGTTGACTTTTTGGATACCTTCTTGGGGGCGTCCTTCTTGGCGGCAGCCTTCTTTGGAGCAGCAGTCTTTTTGACAACCTTTTTTGGAGCGGCAGCAGCCTTTTTGGTGTCCTTCTTGACTGATGCCTTCTTTGGAGCAGCAGTCTTTTTGACAACCTTTTTGGGGGCAGCAGCAGAGGCCTCAGTCTTTTTAGCTGGCTTGGCCACCTTGGCAACCTTGGAGGCAGAAGAGGTCTTTTCCTTTTGTCCCAACTTGACAGGACCAGAGGGGCCCTTTGGTTGTAAAAAGTCGCCAGTCTCCACACCCTTTCTCAAAGCAGCATTGAACAAAGAGTCAAAGTTGACAGCCTTGATGTCATTGTTGGCTTGAACATACTTTTTCAAAGCTTGACGGCTAAGGAGGTATAGTTAGTAGATGCCCTTTTTTTGTCTTGTCTTGTCTTGTTTTGTTGGGGGTGAACATTGCTTGTTTTCTGAAACCAAAACAAACAAGGGTGGATACATACGATGAACCGTTTCTTTCCTTCAAGGTGACAATAGCAGACTTGATCATGTCTATGGAAATGCTTGTTAGTACTGTTTTGCTTGTTGGGTGGGGATGTTGCCAATTGCAGGAGTAGGGTGGGGAGGGAGGAGGCCACTTGGTGAAACCACAACAAAAAAACCCTCCCCCTCCCGCCCCCCATCCAGCACGATTAGGTTGCAATTTGAGCCAGTAAAGAACACATACCCTTGTAGGTGACCTTGTTAGCATTGGAAGCAGCAGCGGCAGAAGCCTTAGCAGATTTAGTAGCAGCCATTATAGTAGTAAGTAGTTGTTTGTTGTTTGTTTGATACAGCAAAGGATAAAAGAAAGTGAAGGGAGTGGGGGAAAAGTGAAGTTGTTTTTTTCTTCGTGGGAGGGAACTAAGAAAAAAAACAAAAACAAAAAAAAAACAGAAAATCAAAACAAAACAAAGAAACGACAACAACAACAAAAAAAAAATGCGAAACCATAACAAAACGAGATAGCAGTGGAGATAGTAGAGATGGAAGAGATAGCATATACAACAATAACAGCGACAGCAGCGACAGCAGCAGCAGATACAGTAGCAGAGAAAGCTGTAGTAGCAGAAACAGCCACAGCAACAGAGACAGCAACAGAGGCAGCAACAGAGGCAGCAACAGAGGCAGCAACAGAGGCAGCAACAGAGACAACGCTAGTGAGACAACAAGAAAGTTATATCCGTGCGGCTATGTTTGGTAGCGCTTGATTTCTTCTTCTGCTCGATCATATGGTAGCATCTATCAACCCACCGCTACCATCTCTGCTTCTTTTTTTTTTATTTTTGTGTTATTCCGAAGTGGCAACGTGGGCCTCCCTCGACCCACCCACCCACCACCACTCAATGCTCATAAACCAGAGAGAGAGAGAGACAAAGAGGGACAGGCTCAATTAAAAATTAGCCAGACGACAAATCAGGAAAATGATCTCAATACGTTAAATACCCACCTTCTTTCGCTCTCTTTCCTTGTCCAGTAGATCCCCTAAATCTCCTTGCGTTTCTGCTCTTCTTTAGCATACACCACCACAACAACCACAACCACCACAACAACAACCACCACCACCTCCTCCCACTCTAGCACACTCTGTGTGGTTTGAATAAACAAAGAAAAATTTTCCCTGTCTGACTGAAAAGTCTCCCCACACAGAGAGAGAGAGAGAGAGAGCGAGACATTTTGTAGCCTGACTACACAGCACACCACGACCACATTGACCACCACCACACAGTCACCGCATCTTCCTCACTTGTTTTCCTCACTTGTTTTCAATCGTCAGAAACGACTCTTTAGTTGCACGCGCCTGTACTCCAAGTCCCCAGCCATGTTACAGTTTCATTACCAAGCTCCGTGGGTTCCCACGTTCCACCAAGCGGTGGAAAACCAATTGCTGGCCCCCGAAAACCAGCAACCATTCATCTCCTTCCAGCTCGCCACCATCGATAGCACCACCGGCTTCCCCCGCAATAGGACGTTGGTGTACCGTGGGTGGTTGTTCAACAACAAGTCCAGCAGCGTCATCACATTCACCACCGACAAGCGAATGGCCAAGTACCAGGAATTGTTAACCAATGACAAATTCGAAGCCGTGTTTTGGCTCAGCAACATTAAAAAACAGTTTAGATTTAGAGGCAGAGCAAGAATCATTGACGACGAGCACACTCCCGTGCTCGACTTGTCCGACCTCGACAAGGCACACGTTATGGATGACGCGGAACTGATTATGACCAACGGGTCAACCACGGTTGAAAGGTTGGATAAGCAGCAACAGCATCAGCAACAGCATCAGCAGCAGCAGCATCAGGATCAACAACAACAGCAACAACAACAACAACAAGCAGTGCATAACGGCAAGACCGCCAGCGCCAATGACAACGAGCCAGGGCCCGAGTATTACCAGCCAGGTATCCAGAATCGTCCCATCAAGTCGTCGCTACTTTCCCCTTCATTTGTCGCCCAGCACGGCACTGCCGACGACATTGAGCACGGTGGGTTTGTCCCGCCATCGGCAAAGGAGTGGAGTGACGAGATTGCTCGCCAGTGGCTGGGGTTGTCCAAGCAACTAAAAAAGTCATTTAGGAAACCAACCCCAAAACTGCCAATGACTGACGAAAGCCTCAAGGCAATAAGCTCCATCCAACGTGGCGTTGATGGAAAAAAGGACGAAGAAGGATTAAAAAACTTTGTGGTTGTGGCCATGTTTATTGACCATGTGGACTACTACGAGCAGGACAAGGATAGAAGGTACGTGTACGAGTTGGACGAGTATCACCAGTGGATGGAACAAGAAGTCTGTCCGTAAAGGACGTGATGTGTATATGTGTATATATATGTGTGTATTCAAGGTACGAATGGCATTTAAACAGGTGTGTTTGGTGTGTTTGGTGTAAGCAGAGGGTTTTCAACCTTTTGTTTTTTTCACGACTTGAGCCCATCATCATCATCAACAAGAACACCACCGCCAATGTCTACCTGCAGACTAACCATAATAGAGGGACCTACAGACTTGTCTAACATTATCCATAAACAGCCATACTACGACAAGGTACAGATCCTATCAACCTCGCCCATCCAACAACCCCGCGTCCCAACCACTATCCAACAAACCACAACCAACCTCTACAACCTCATCGGAGCACACCCACCAACACCCCACCCCAAACCCCACTACCTTATCGCTGTGCCGTTGGACCATGTTAATCAGGATAGGGGCACATCACTGAAAAACACCCTCACATACTACAACGATGCAATCACCTTGTGCCTCACCCAGTCGTCGTACCAAAAAGTGCCAAACTTGAACAAGCACGCCGCGGTCAAGATTGTCAAGCTCAAAGACGAAAAGATTGGCCATGGCGGCAACTACCAGGCACAGTACATGTACAAGATCGCCATCAGGGGGGAAGAGATTCCGGAACTAAAGTACATTATTGAAACGTTGTTTAACGAGGTGCAGGTAACGATATACTACAACAGCAGCAACGACAACAACAACAACAACATTAACAATAACAACGACAACATCATCACTAACCAAGCGGAGTCAATTTCTAGGTGCCAAAGAGCAATGGCATCTGTGCCCAATGTCGATGCGCTCGACAATGCCGAAAAGTACGAGGCATTGACACTATTTGCCAATTTTGACCCGGCAAATGTCTTTTACCAAGATGCATTCACCAGTTTCCACATTACGGGCGATACCACATGCTCGAAATGCACCTTGACCAACATTGCGTCGGCGGCTTTGGCCATTGACGCTGACATTATAGTGCTCAGTCTCCACAATGCCTCCCACCACACACTAGTCTACAAATCGAAAAGGACTTTTATATGGGAGGTGAGCAGATAAACGTCACATATAGTTTCATTAAATAAATACACAATAACAAAAAAATAAGGAACTACAATCTATGTACAAGATAAAAGAAAGACTCGTCATTGTCAACCAACCATTCCCTTAGGAAAAGTCTCTAAACAACTCGTCATTGTCAGCCAACCATTCATTCCTTAGGAAAAGTCTTTAAACAACTCGTCAATGGGAAAGTTTTCAAACATATCGGGATTCATATCCATCTGGTTAACAACACTGGGGCTGAATCCAGCACCAGTGGAACTCATCCCAATGCCCGAGGCATCGTAGCTGAAAAACGATGGCGTGGGCGGCATGTGCTGCGTCGGTATATACATGGGATCAGCACTAAGATTGGATGTTGCTGTTGCCGCCGTTGCTGTTGTCGCTGTTGTTGTTGTTGCTGCTGCTGCTCCTGGCGTGCCGTGCTGGAACGAACTCGTGCCATAGTTTGCCATATTGGCAAACTTGCCCGTTGTATCACTAAGCTCGTTTTTCATATTCATCATTTGCAACCAGATCGAATCAATCTGGTCATTTGGCTTGTATGCATTAGAGTCCACATCAGAACTAGTGGTTGAAATCGACGCGCCCCGCTGCTCAAACAACGAGGCGGTGCTCGGGGTGAACCCATTGTGCATCGTCCTGCCACCATTCTCCTTCAACATCCTCTTGGCCTGATTCACTTTCCCCAACGCGTGCTCCAAAATAAACTCCACTTCTTCCAACTTTTCCGTGCTATACAACAAATCAGTGGGGTGTGTTGGCTTGTACAGCTGGTAAAAGTCGTCTTGGTAAACAATGTTGCCCAAAAAGTTTTGCGCCTTGACAATCCTCCACGCATAATAGTACCGGTGCGACAACCGGGCAACGCCGTCCCGAAACACGTCGCGGCACTTCATCAACAAGTCGGCTATTCGAACAAGCTTTTGGAAATGAAACTTGTACCTGTCGTCTAGCGGGTCCGTCGACAACATCCTCGTATTGTGGTCATACTTTTTTTCAAATGTGGCCACAGAACACCTCACTCTCAAGTACAAGGCGAGGATAAGCACCATTGACTTGTGGGCCACGCTTTCAAACCCGGGCGTGGCGATCAAGTCGGTGCTATTCTTGAACATATTGTCCTTGTGGTTGATACACTCGAAAAAGAATGGCATCATGTCGTTGAGCACCACCACGAGAATCTTTTTTAGGTAGTAGTAGGCCAAGTCCGAGTTTTGCTTGCGCTCATAGTAGTTGAAAATGTACATGTGCAATGACACCAAAAAGAAATTTCCCGTGAAATAAATCTTTACTCGCAACGTCTTGGGCATAACTTCCTTTTGGGAACCCTCGCCGTCAAAGTCGTACGAAAGGGGCACAAACCGCTCCTTGAAATGCTGCTCCAAATAATCCATCTTGCGGGCCAACTCAGCCATTTGCACCTGTCCCTTGACTCGCAAAATCATCCTCAAAAACTCCGACAAGGGCTCATAAATGGTGTCAAAACTGGGGAAACACGCGCAAGTAATCTTTTCCATCTCTACATCAATCACATTCTCATTGCCCGGCTTGTAAAAAGGGATCTTGGTGTCAAACGAACTAAAGTCAACGTTTAGCAAGGTCCCATTGGCCATGGCACTATTCATATCCTGAATCAACAAATAGTACCAAATCTTGCGGCCCAAGTTGTTCACCTTTTCATCCAGCTGGACATCCCGAAAATTGTCGGGGTCACGGTGTAGACCCATGGCATACGCCATCTGGATCAACATGGCGTTGAAAACCTGAGAGTCGCCGCCATCGAGGCCATCGCCGTCTTCTGGGGCAAACGAGTGGTACAACCTCGTCAACAACGCCAACTGCATCAACGCCATATTGACGCTCCTCATCAAGTTGAACTGGTCCAAACACGTTTGGGCAACGTT
>JAKTZW010000003.1:0-63493 GCA_030579015.1 Zhuliangozyma blackwelliae | reverse complement strand
CCTCCACAACCGCCCTGATGCCCATGGGCACCTTGTCAAACGTCTCGTACCGGCCATACAAGTACCCAAACCTCTGCACGCCGCTGGCACGCCAAACATTGATAAACTCATTCAAAATGGCCGAGTCGGCAAACTCAACGTGGTCAACCATCCTAAACTTTTGCATCTGCAACGTGATGGACGCTGGCTGGCATTTCGAACAAATCCCCCGCGGGTACGGTTTGTGGCCCTCGTTGCATTGCAAATCAATGGAAAAGTCAGGCTCCTCCAACGGCGCAATGTACGAGCTCCCATTCTTGTTCTTTTCCATCTGTTGCTTGAGGTATGCGTGGAACGATATGTGTTTGATTGCGTGTTCTTTGCGATAAGTCTCGTCCCATGGTGGCAAAGGCGAGCAGTATTCGCACATTCCTTTTGGGCCGTGGCGACACATGCTCGAGAGGGGACGCAGAATGAACCCCTCTTGTTTGTCTAGTTCAACGTCAACAGGTAGCTCATCAACCTTGAGTGGGCCATGAGGCGTCAAAGTCTTGGTTGGGATGGTGGTGGTGGTGGTGGTGGTGGCACCAGTTGTTGCGGTGTTTCCCCCAGTCTGCGCTTCATAGTTGACAAACAACATATCGCCATTCTTCAACCCCAACTCTCCAACCGTCTTTCCGCAGTATGCCGCCACCGGTTGTCCCTGCTCGTTGGCCCGTTGTGAAATGTACAAGCTCTGGACATTGTCGGCCAGGACCTTACGGATCAATTGCTCAAGGACTAACAAAAAGTCCGACTGGAGGTCTGCTGGAATGCGAAACATCCCGTCCCGTGATCTGAATCGAAGTGTGATTGATGTCATTGTGGCCGTGTATATATGGGTGAGTAGTAGTAAGCGTACAAAGATCCCTCCCGCTTTTTGGTTTTTGGTTTTTTGGTTTTTTTCTCCTACACTCTGGCTGTCTCCATTTTATCCATTTATGTTTTGCCATCGTAAAAGCAAAGCAAATAAAGGGGGGAGGAGGGGGAGGGGAAGATGTATGTATTAGAGTATGTACAACCTTATACAGTTTGACAAGTCGCCAATGACCCTGCTTCCTTTAAGCTTATACTCCTGGTTCTTCTTCTTCTCATCGTCTCCAAAAGTATCATCATCAATAGTTTCGCGCAAGATTTTAAACATCCTCTTCTTCACCACCAAGTTCAAGTTGCTCTTGCCGCCCAACTTCCTCTTGCCTAGCTCGTCGGGGTGTAGGAGACCCATGGTGAGCCTGATCATCAATACCACCTCTTCTGGTATAACCACTTTTACATTGTCTTGCTGAAACACGTGTGCACCGACACTGGCGTCATGGAATAGCACCGAAACGATGCGTGGCTTCAAGGACGATATGAGCGTGTTGAGGTAGTTGTTTGAAAGCTTGATGTGAAAGATGGTGTTGTTCAACGTGATTAACGACTTGGAGTTGATTGATACTTGAGGGGATGATGATGTTGCTGTTGCTGTTGTTGCTAGTCTTGTTGCCGTAGCTGTCGACTTTTTGACAAACACCTTGATTGGAACGTTGATACCCGGCAGTAGCTGGACAAAGGTTATTTGCGGCGGCATGGTCAGACAATAGTAGTGCTGTAATAATGTGATATACTCTTTCTATACTATACAAGAAGTGAAAATAAAGTGGTGTAAAAGAAACCCAATTTGTTAATCTTGTGTAGTTTTTTTGTTCTGTTGTTTTTTCCCAAACCCTTGTATCAATGCAATCAAAAGCCAGACTGGGGAAACGATAATGGCACTGATTTTTTTCCAAAGGCGTCAAAAGTCAAGCGTGTGTGTTGCCGCCTAAACGGGGGTGCAACTGCTAGAGTATAGTCTTCTGGTGGAGTTGAACTGGGTGATGACATAGAGTCGTCGCTGCTCACTCAAGGCGCGCCGATTCACCATGTCCTCTCCCCCCGTTTCCTCACATCATACTAGCCAACCAAGCCCGCTGCCAACCCCACAAAGGATGAAACGCAACAGCGACTGCCGCCTTTGTACCAATCAGTCCCACCAAACGAAACCAAAATACCAATTGACCCAATAACCACTCTCCTCAAAAAGAAACATTGCTCGTTTTTTTTGGGGTTTTTTTTTTTTTTTTTTTTTTTTTGGGATTTTTCAATAATGTAACAGGAACAACATAGATCAACAATTGGGTAAAGGACACTGGCTCCCACAGTGGAACACATCCTTCTTCACAACAACATCAACAGTGGTGATAAACTCAAACTGAAACCAAACGAAAAACAAACTCTAGTTAGCAAACAAAAAAACTCCCAGGCAAAATAAGATAGAAAAAAAAAGAAAAGGGAAACCGCATGTGGCCTCCCCACATGTGGCCCTCCCACATTCACATTGATTCAAAACAAAAACAGTTCAATCTCCAACCCAAACTCAGTTGATGGCAACTGGTTGTGGTCCACCATCAACGAATCGTCGTTGCTGCCACTATCATACTCGTTGTCGTTAACAGACAACAAGAAATCCTCAACATTGAACTTGTCATTGAATGAATCCAGAAATTCAGGGATGATTGGTGCTGCAGACCAAAGAAAGCACACAAAAAGTACAACAAAAAATACAGAATCAATACGTGGAAATGTAAAAGCATTGCAAGACAACATATTCAAGATAGTTGCTTCAATGCTATAAATCTTTGGAGAGGGGGGTGTGTAGGATGGAGTGTGGGATGGGGGTGTATGTGCTGGGTGACAAAAGGCAGCTTTTGCGCAAACGGGCAACCGACATATCGTAGAGTAAAGAAAAGCTTTCCACGTATATTAATTTCAGTGAATCAGCCACCTGGCCAGTGATTGCACCCAAATTAATATACGGCTCTCTTTACTCTCAATGTCGGTTGCCCGATGCGGTAATAAGCAAGGCGCCATGGTCGTCAAACGCAGCTCCCTTCCATCCTTCCTTCTCCCCTGGAATATCCTCTCTCCAAAAGACAAGCAGAGAACTATCAAAAACTAACCACAATAGTTGATAAACCGTTGCTGCTGTTGCTTTTGTGCTGCTCAAATGACGCTCTCTCCTGTAATTCTTGTTGCTGTGCTTCCCTAGACAAAATTACTGCTGAATTTTGCCCCATTTCATATGAATTTCCGGTGGATCCATTGTGGGTGTTCAAGTTGGTGTGGTTGGTAGTGGTGGTGGTGGTTGTTGTTATTGTGCTGGTGTTGTTGTTGCTGTTGCTGTTATTTCTGTTGTTGTTGCTGTTGCTGTTGCTGTTGGTGTTGGTGTTGGCGACGGCGCCAGACTTGCTGGTCAACGTCAAATCAATGGGTGAACTCCCCGGCGAGTGGATTGAAACCGGGGATAAGTAGTTGAAAAACGCAGTGTAATTGTCCGCCTCTGGCTTGAGCAACGATGCGTCCTCCTTCTTGGTGGTGTAGTTGTCGGCACCTGGCTTGACCAAGTCGGTAGAAGAGACATCTTCCTGCTTAATGGAAATTGCAGATGACAACGAAGCAACCTGTTTGGAGGTCTTGGTGCGAAGTGGGGTTTCCACTTTGCTAACCTTTCTCTTCTTCGCAGGCCTGGACTCTGCTTGTTGTTGCTGTTGTTGCTGTTGTTGTTGTTGTTGCTCTTCCTCATCCTCGTCCTCCTCTTCATCCTCATCGTCATCTTCATCGTGGTCCTGTTCCTTGTGGTGTTTTCTGGTGCCACTCAAGTTGGAGTGAATCTTGCTTCTCAAATCAGAAACATCTTCCAAAGCAGCCAACACAAGCTCATCCTTTTGTTCACTAGTCAACAAGCCACTCACCGCGTCAAAGTTTTCAGTCAACAACTTGAGGTTGGCCTCCAACTTTACCACATACGACTCAAGATACTCCACGTGCTTTCTCTTCTTTTCTCTAGAGGCATGGGCGGCTCTTCTATTCCTCAATATCCTCTCCACCCTCCGTTGCTCCTTTTCTTCCTTGGTCTTTGCTCGCTTCCTGGGTGGGAGCGCTGGCTTAAAGTCAACTGGGGCTTCAACAGAGGGGTTAAAGGGCGAGGACGTGGGCGAGGGGGTGGGCGAAGCACCGTTGGTGAGCGAGTTGGTGTCTATACTTGTTGACTCCATATTGTGAAACAGACTAGTTGGTGATAAGTGGTGTTGGTTGTCTGGGTGTGATTGTCTGGGTATGATTGTCTGGGTGTGATTGTCTGGGTGTGATTGTCCGATTTCTTTTCCAACCAAGTGGCAATTTGCTGTCCTTATAAATTCTTTTTTTTTTTTTTTTTTTCTGTCCGTCCCTTTGCTTAAAGGAGAGGGAGGCACAGTTGCCAACTGCATTTTTTTTTTTTCTTCTGCTTGAATTGGGGAGAGGGGGGGAGGAGAGAACAGGGCGTGCGCGTTCCTATTGTCCTGCGTATAGCCCAAGCCTAGAATTAAATGGAATAGGCTCCACTATTTTCTTTCTTTTCTTTCTTTTCTTTTCTTTTCCTATTTGTTTCAACTATACTAAATTATTTATATATAGAAAATCCAAGCAAATCCCACACCAACACACCAACACAAGCCACCCCGTTGGTGTTGGCCAACAATAGGGGGGAGGACAGGTTTGTTCAAAGCAAAAGGCGGTGAGAGTAGTGTGTGCCCAATTGGTCTGCTCTTGGTCCAAGCAAATTATCGCGACTGCCCAGTGTTTCCAACTCACTTGTTGTTGTTGTTTTGTGTTGCAAAGAAAAAAAAAAAACAAGAACAGGGATGGGTTGACTATTGCACATTGCCCATGCCACCAAGAAATTGCAAAACCTGAGCTTGTCTACAATTGGCTGAAACTAGGTCGCCGAAAGGGGGAGAAGGAAAGAAAAGTTCAAGTGCCGATCGGGACTTGAAAAGAAGAAAAAAAAATGCCGTCCTCCAAGCCCTTTGCACACCTGTGGCTCTCCCGAGTATGGATATGGGGCCATGTTGTGAACCCCATGGCCTTCAGCACGCATGTGTGTGTGTTGTGTTTTAGTGCTATTGTTTATTCACGTAATTTTTTTTTTTTTTTTGCTTTTATTATCTACGCAAGTGAAATCCAGTTGGAGTGGAGGGTAGTGTGCAAATGCCCAAAATTGTCTACTCATTACCACTCGTTGTTACTGCTCTGTGTTTCAAGATCTACGTATTATCCCTGTTTTGCCAAGTTTCATCTTGTCAAAGAAATTGCTCACTTTGCTGCAGAACAGGGATCTGAGTTCCACCATGTGAAATGACGGTTCATCTCATGCTCGAGTCCTGTTTCTCTCTCTCCCTCTCTCTCCTCGGCTGGCTGGGCTGTCTGGCAACACGCCCCGCTGGGTTGTGTGCCTTATCTCCTGGCATTATTTGCCAAATATTTTCTACTTGTGGAAGGAAGAAGGTGGTAGGGGAAAGGAAGGGAGGCAAAAAGAGAAGGAAGCGGGCGGAAAAGGGGACCTACGGACAGGAGAACCGCACTTTCCGTCTATCCTTGGTCCCAGTCGGTCCTTGTATCACCCTGTTCCCTCCTCCCTCCTTCTCTCTCTCTTTCTCCCTCCTCCCCTCTTTCTCCCTCCACATGTTGCACCATTTAGGGAGGAGGGCACCGTGGTAGGCTTATTGGAACAATAAACATTCGTAAATGCAGAACCCTCACCAGGCTTCCTCGGGCTGGTCGAGTGGCGAATATAAAATAAACTGTGTACATGTGTGTACATGTAGGAGGAGGGAGGGGGGGTGGAGTGCACGCCTCGCCTTTGGTCCATGCGTCTACATTCAAGAGTAGGTGGATGAGGAGAGACTCGTCAGTTGCCAGGTGTTTTCGGTTTCCTTTTTCCCTCCCTCTAGCAATACACATCTCTCCACAAGATTAACATCCCCCTCTCTTCTTATCTTCTTCTCTCCTTCCCTCCTTCCCTCCTACTCTCATTCCTCATTTCTCATTTCCCCTTTCTCCTTTTTCCTTCTCTCCTCCCCTTCTCTCCTACCCTCACGGCCACCATGTTGCAGTGCCAAACATTCATGTTACATCTCCCGCCATCGCACGACCTTATCTCAGCCATTTACTCACACCAAGGAAAATTTTCCTATCGCCAAAGATCCAGTCACTTGAGCCCATCTCAACCGTAACCTCCCAGCTCAACGCAACCCCAACGCAACCCCAACGCAACCCCAACGCAACCCACCGCATATGAAGTCGGTGCTCTCTATACAGTCTCATGTTGTCCATGGCTACGTTGGTGGGCGCGCCGCCATATTTCCGCTTCAATGTGAAGGCTGGGAGGTGGACAATATCAACACTGTAAACTACTCCAACCATACCGGTTACGGCACCTTCACCGGGTCAAAGTTGTCACAACAGGAGTTGCTGGAGCTTTTGGCCCAGTTGAACAAACTAGCCATCCGCTACACTGCCGTCATAACGGGGTACATCCCCAATGCGGCATTGATTCAAACGATTAATGACCACCTTGTCGGCGCCAAAGCAGAGCACCCCGACTTGATCTACTTGCTAGACCCGGTGATGGGCGACAACAACTACTTGTACGTGGACAAGTCGTGCATCTCCCAGTACCAGTCGATATTGCGCAACGGCATTGTGGACATAATCACCCCCAACCAGTTTGAGTTGGAGTTGTTGACGGGGTCGCCCATTTCCGACAAGTTGACCTTGGTCAAGGCCATCACCGACCTACATTGCGTATACAATATCAAGTACGTTGTGGTGACGTCGGTGAATGGCGAAATGTTTGGCGACCCCAACTATATACACTGCGTGGTGTCGACCCCGGAATCTCCCATCCGCATGTTTAAGGTGCCGACAATCAAGTCGTACTTTACCGGCGTGGGCGACTTGTTCTCGGCCTTGTTGTTGGACAAGTTGTACGCAAGCAAAGACTCAGGCGCGCTGTGTCTGGATAGACTATCCAAGGCAGCCAACCAGGTGTTGACAATCATGGCCAAGACGCTAAAGTTGACCCACAAGTTGGCGCTCCAGGGCGCCAGCGCCACCAAGACAAACAGAGAGTTGGTGGGCAAGATCAACGATGGCGACACAATGAAGTACTTTGAGTTGAAGGTCATACAGGCCAAGGACTACTATGGCTACGACGGGCCCGGCGAGTTTGTAGAATTGGCAATAGATATAGATTGATACATGGAAATAAGCGCATATGCTTAATCGGGAACGCACGCGAAAGGAGGAGAACGAAAGAAAAAAAGGGTCGAGGAAGAGAGACAGAAAAAAAAAAAAAAAAAAAAAAACTTCTCTCATCATATAAACCAAAAGAGTGAGCTTTCCCAAAAAAGTCAGCACCAATGTCGAAACCAAAAGTGTTGGTAATTGGCTCTGGTGGCGTGGGCACCATCTCGGCATTGTCACTCACCAACAACAACAAGTCTGAAGTCACCCTCGTTGTGCGCTCCGACTATGACCTCATCTCCGCCCAGGGGTACTCCATCAATTCATGCACATATGGCAAGCTCACGGGGTGGAAGCCCCACCATATTGCCAGGTCTGTGTCTGACGCATACACGCGGTACGGACCCTTTGACTATATCTTGTTGACCACCAAGAATGTCCCCGACGGGCCCATTACCTGCGAGGACATTGTCAGGCCCGCGGTGCACACGGGCAAGGAGGTGATTATCTTGCTCCAGAATGGGTTGGGCATTGAGGTGCCCATGCACAAAGCATTCCCGCAAAACATCCTCCTTAGTGGTGTCTCGGTCATTGGGTCCACCTACTACCACGGCCACGTGGAGAACAAGGGTCCCGACAAGGTGTTTCTTGGCGACTTTAAGCCCGCAGATGAGAGACACCCTGACTCGGCAACCAAGGTGGCTGAGTTTATCGAGATTTACCAAAATGGCGGTGGCTTGAACTCGATATCGCACGATACAAATGTGCAAAAGACAAGGTGGGAAAAGTTGATTTACAACTCGGCATTCAATACCATCACCGCCTTGGTCGACTTGGACGTGACCCGGGTGCAGATCAACAATGCCAACCTGGAGCTAGTGAAACCGGCCATGCTTGAGGTTGTGGCCATTGCCAAGTCGGTGGGGGTGGAATGCGACACGTCCATTATTGACAAGTACCTCCACATTGGCGACGGGTTGTTTTATGCGCCGTCCATGTGCGTTGACTTGAGAAAGGGCCAGTTGATGGAGTTGGAGATTATCTTGGGCAACCCCATGAGGATTGCCCGTGCAAATGGGGTTCCTACCCCGGTCTTGTCGGTGATTTACTCCTTGTTGAAAATGGTGCAGTTTCGGTTGAAGGAACAACGGCAAATGTTTGCCATAAACCAAGAGGACTTTAAGGGAAACTCGGACGAGTACCCCAAAGTCTTTGCAGAAAAGTATGCAAAATAGTATAGGGTCTGTGTGAATACATAAAAGTATAGGGTCTATGTGTATACGTGATTGCATGCATAAAAGTATACATGTCTACATACATGTCTACATATTGTATCAGCACCATGTAAAAACCGGCGGCTTGCTTGTTTCCTTAATGAGCCTTTCAATAATCACCCTTTTTCCATAACTTCCAGCCGACCGCGTCCCCACTGCCACGCCCTCATCCTCCTGCTCTTGCTCTCTGCTCATATGCTCAAACCCCGACTCGTTGGCATTGTAGGTTTCGTTAATCACTTCGAGGTAATGGTTATGTGGGTGTGCCATCAACGGCTCCCGCTCATCCCCATGCAGCTCCTCCCCATACAGATCCTCCCCATGCACGCGGTACTTTTTGCCAATGTCATTCTCATACGCCGACGACTTTAGAATAATGTCGCTACTTCCCTGGGGCAAGTACATGACATCGTCAAACACAAGGAGGTTTTCCCGTCTCGCCAACTCCAACGGGCCCGCATACGGCAACTTCAAAATCTCCACCACGTTAAACGCCTGCCCTTTCAACACCGCTAGCTGCTTGAGCCACATCCGCTCCTTGAAATCCTGGTCCTGCATAAACACCGCCTTGATTCTTGTCACCGTCTCTTGCCACCAAATTTTTGACGTTAGCAACGGCAAATAGTGGTTGCGCGTCCGTTGCGAAAAGGGCTGCCCAATGACTGAAAGCGGGAGAAATAGCCACCCAAAGGGAAACGAGCGCCACTCGTCTGGGTGCTTCCAGGGAAATGCAAGCCCCGAGTCAATGGCGCCAATCTTGATTCTTGGCCGCACGGTCTTCTTGTCGCCCCTCCGTTGCACCTCCACCCACTCAACTTTAATCATCCAATTGTCCAATGCCCGGTCCGTGTTTCTCATCAAATAGTCCAAAATGACCAACTTTTCCAACTCTTGCTGAAACTGTGCCATCAAGTCACGGCTCCACACAAAGGTATAGTTTCCACAGTCTACGCCCACCTCAGCCTCAACCTCAACCTCCAGCAGCTTTGGCAACAGGTACACCTCGGTTGGGAGAGGGTACATCTTCAACCACACGTCGGCATTTAGGTAGCCGGTTAAAAACATTTGAAACGAGCCAATCTTGCCCGGCAACTTGCACACATCCCCGCTCTTGTCCCAGTACGAGTAGAAAAACGTTGGCGACCGCAAGCTAACCACGCCGGTGTACGGAACAATGTACGACTGCAACTGCTGGTCCAACACACACGCCGCGGCTTCGCTGATATACCCCAAGTTTGGTATCAAGCACGATCTGCCAAAACAGCACGGGAAAAACGTGCGGTGGGCCCACTTTGTCCATTTCGGCAGCAAGGGCCCATACGGCTCCTCGTCCTTGGGTTTGAACACGGCGATGCGGCGTAGCACGGGGTCGGTGTCAAATACAAAGTAGCTCCCTGATGACCCGGTGCTAATTCGTTCCGGGTACACCTTGTCGGTTTCAATTGTGTGGACAACCTTGGCAATCACACGTTGGAAACTTGGCTCGCTGAGATAGTTTTCAGGAAACTCAAATGCGGCACCCGTTTCGGCTACAACGGACTGCTTGAAATGGACAAGGATATCTTTTTGCGAGTTCAACTCCGGCACCCCCTTGATGGGCCGAAACACGCTATACTCAATGGTGTACTGGTTGGCTTCTTCCTCTTCTTCTCCTCCTTCTCCTCCTCCGCTCCTGCCGTCCTTGGCTTTCTTCAGTCCCCACGTCGCGGCCGCCTTGGGAATCAGGAGAAACCTTTTAAATGTGCTTTGAAAGTTCCCCGAAGCATCCATGCTATGCCGCCTAGATGTCGGTTGGCTGTGGTGGCCTCTAAACGGCTCGGCACGTGGCGTGCTGGGGGTCGATTTTGCCTTGCTGCGGTACTCGTGGTGCCAACTGTTGGATAAGGCAGACGCCAAGGGGAACAATGAGTCCGGTTCGTCTGCTTCTTCTCGGAATGGTGCCGGTAGTGTGCTTTGCATGTTGGAATACAGTGCTGGTCCTGCTGGTGTTGCTGGTCCTGCTGGTGTTTTTGCTGCTGGTCCTGCTGCTGCTGTGTCGGTTGCTACTGTGTCTGTTGGGGAGACATCACCATTCGGCTCTATAGACATGTTTCCTTGAATGTGTCTCTGCTTATCTTGGGCATATATATATATCAAGTGTGGTTGGCGGCTTTGGGGGAGTAATTGAATCTTTAATCTGCCCTCGGTCTTCCCTTCCGCACCCCTTCCTTCCTTCCTAGATTTTCACGTTACTCCCCAATTTTATTTTTTATATTCTTATTTTTTTTTATTGGCAGTAGGTGGTGGGGTGGCAATTGCCAAAGTATAAACCATGTAGGTGTATTTACTAGAAAACCTAAACAAATAAAGATATATAAATATATAAAGGGTAAACGACAAATGGCAAGTGCCAAAAGGAAAATGGTATTATATAGTGTTGGCCACCACCACCAGGGTTAGATCATCATCAACACGCCGCCAAAAACAAGGGCCTGCACGTAAAACAATGCCTTGACAATGGGCACGTTGGACTCAACACTGGACAACAAGGCGCCACCAGCCGCGTTTTTGCTTGTGGGGCCGGCGGAGGAGGCGCCACTGTTGGTGGTGGTGCTGGTGGACAATGTGGAATTGCCCGAGGTTGTGGTGGTGGTGGTTGCTGCAGCATCGGCATCCTTGACATCCTTGGCGGCGGTGGTTGTGGCTGGCGCCTTTGTCGATGACTGGGTATCACCAAAGACGTAGCTGTTCAATTCGGCAAACAACCCCTTTCTTTCCAACTGGTTGAGAATATCGCCAACGGCGCCGGCATACTTGCCGAATCCGCTCTCCAACAGGCTTGGGTCGCCCGACAATACACTGCCCACCAAGGAAGAAATGGCCTTTGGGTCGCTCAAGACGCTATTGATAATTTCGGTAATGTTCAAACCCGTGGTGTCGATTTTGATGGCGCCCGACTGCAAGACCGTGTTGATCAAGGTGCCGGTCATGTTGATGTACGCATCATTCGAAATGAATGTTTGCACAAAGTAAACGGCAAACCCAGTGTCGTTCAAGGCATTGACCAAATCAGTGGCGTACCCGGCAACCAAGGGCGAAGACAAAACGGACCCAATGGCGTTGGTGGCAAACGTGCCCAACGATCCGGCAAACTGGTTGTCGGTGGTGGCGCGCTTGATCAATTCGCGAACGTCGTCGGCGGTGATTACATCTCTCTTTTGCAAAAGGCTGGAAAAGATGTACAAGATCAAATTCTTTTGCGAGTCAACAATACGGTAGATCAAGTCAACGAGGTGGGGTCTAAAGTTGGTATCCAACAACAACCCGTCCAACAATGACGTTACCAACCCACTGTCCTCCAAGGTACTGATGATCGCGGTAGTGTTGAGGGTCGACTCGCTTGCCAACGACAACAACGACGCCACGTTGATGGTGAGGTTTCTGCCCTTGAGAGCACTGGCGGTCAAGTTGGACAAAAACTCGACTCGGCTAGGCTCGTCGGCAATGGCGTCCAACAAGTCCCAGATGACTCCAGTCTTGTTGATGGCTTCAATAACGTTTTCAAGGGTGCCTTCATAGTCCCGCTTGTACAAGGCGTCGGAATCAAACATGTCCACGGCTTCGTAGTAGGAGCTAATTGCTTGCTCGTCAAAATAGGTCTCGACAAAGTGGTCCAACTCGTCCTTTATCTGGTATCCGAACCCAACAGGCGACGCTGGTGCTGGCAGGGATTGAACTGCCGATATTAATAACAAGCATGTGCCGGAAACGAGAGAAAGCAACTTCATTGTAGGTCAAATGGTGGCGGCGACAAAGGTAGTAGCAAAGGTGTAGCAAAGGTGTAGCAAAGGTTTAGCAAGGGAACTTTGGGAAGAGAGAGTCTGTGGAGTGGAGTGGGGTGGTGTGGGGTGGTGGTGGGATAAAGGGTATCGGTTGGGGCTCCCACAGTTGGTTGGTTCTCCTTTTTCTTGCAGGGGGAAGGTGAGGTGAGGTTGGTTGGTTGGTTTGGTTTTAAAAAGAAGAAAGTGCAAGATAAAGATGAAAAAGCAGAGTCTCGAGGTTTTAAGCGGTGACAAGTCCCGAGTTCCACTGTTTTTTGATTGTCCCTCGCTTCATTCATATTACTGCTCCTTATGGACATGTGCCTTGGCCCTCTATGTACCTATTTGGGGAATGAAGCCTGTGGTGAGTCGGTGGGATATATCATTTCCCAATCCGGTAAAGTCGATGAGACAGGGAAAAATGGTGGCGCTACCATGTTCATTGTTTGGGACCAAAAAGAAAAGAGCGAGAGGCTAAAAAGCAACTTTTTGAGGTGGGGAACACAGAGAGAGGGAGGGAGAGGGAGAGGGAGAGGAGGAAACAAAGACCACACCACAAGCACAGTGGACGTCGTCCGGTTATAGACTGGCCTGCGTCTGAGTGGCTTCGTGCTCGTGTTTCTGAACCGCCTCATCTTTATGAACCACAAATGAGGTTGAATGTATCCTTTTTGCAGTAATTTTCAAACTCTTTCCTAATCGGGAAATTGGTATGTGCCTGAACCGACTGACGCACCACCGAAAAAAAAAATTAAGTGATAAAACTTGTAGAGTATCTCCTCGCAAGAAACAACAGGACCAACAGCACTCACTTTCTTTCTTCACCGCCTGCTTCACCACCGGTAACAGTTGGCAAATACCCATACCCATACCCATACCCATACTTATAAGCTTACACATACCCACACACACACCCATACCCCAAAACCACCACTGCGGAAAGAGTAGGAAAGAACAAAAAAAGCCACATGAGATTCTCCACTATTCTAAGGGCACTACCCTTGATGTCCTTGGCGACCCAGGTTTGTTGCGCGAGCGTCAACTTTGTCGAAAAGTACGGGTACTTGCTCGACCACATAGAGTCATTTGATTTCAACAAGCGTGACGACAGCCAGGTTGCCCAGTTCACTGCCCTTTTCAAAGCCGTGGGCGACTCGGGAGTCATTACCGACATTGTCACCGAGGTTACGTCGTCGCAAACCAAAATCGACAACTTGGCCAACTACACGACGCAACTTGCGTTGTCCTTGAAGTCTGGAGCCTCGTCGTTTGGGGGCCTTGACCTCAACATCAACACCACCGAGGTGTTGAATGCGGTGTTGAGCTCGGGCATCATCCAGTCCACTGCGTCGGGCCTCCTCCTCAACGACACCAACAACAGCTTCCTCGGCAAGTTTGTGGGTAACATTCTCGGCTCACCCAACAACGTGTGGATTGGCTGGGTGTTGTACGACTTGGGCAACGGGGCCCAGTTGAACATTCCGTACTTGGCAAACGTCATTGTCAACTCCACCAGTTTGGCCAACACCAACCCCGACAACCAGTCGCAGATCAAGCCAAGTAGGGACGACGTGGTTATTGACAACCGCGGCAAGAAGAGGGACGACACCTCCTCCTCCGCTGCTGCTGACACCAGCAACGACCCGTACGCGGGGTCGTTGAACCAGTTTTTGAGCAATGCCGTCAATAGCGTGGTGCAATCCAGCTTGGTGCAGTCGTCGGCCAACGACATCCTTACTGCCTTGAACAACTCGGGGATCGTGACGCCGTTGGTGATGTCGCTCTTGCCCCTCCCCAACTTGGGCAGTTTGATCAACACCGTGGTCAAGAGCCTTTACACTGCTGGCGTGTTTGACGGATTCGACCCCAATGTCTACTATGTCTATGCCAAGAAGGAAGCGATCTTGTCTGACGCCTTGCAGTATATCCTCACGGACCCAACGTACGCCCCCGCCTTGGCCAAGATTTTAAAGGCCGCTGACGACAATGGCGACTTTCAAAGGTTGCAAGACAACATGTATGGATTGCACAAGAGATGAATGAGTCTCTCTGCTGACCCTCCCTTTTTATATATATATATATTCTTTTTTATTTCGTTTCGTTCCCCCCGCCACCCACCAAATACCTATTTGCTAATACATATTGTGTTTCACGTACTTGTGTTTCACGTACTTGTGTGTATCAAAATATATATATATACAGAGGTTAATTGTACAAAAATAAAACTTTTTCTCCTTCTCTTTTTTCTTTACTTCGTAATGTGTGTCAATGGCGTGAGTTGCTTATGTTGCTCATGCTCCTAAAAGTGGATCGATGACATGATACCATACCCAACGGTGATCACACAAAGATAAGCAATGAGAGAGGCGGGAACACCCCTGGTGATAAATGTGTTGACCGTCAAGTACGGCTTGCCCACCTCGTCTCGCATAGAGATGGCGGTGACGTTGGGGAACCCGGAGGTGGGCAACCCCATGGCGCCGGAAGCAATCAAGGCGGTACCCATGATAAGCAACAATGGATGTGGCGTGGGCAACTTTTCGCCCACCTCCTTGACCAAGGGGATGATGATCAAGGCGGCAACGGTGTGCGAAACAAACGTGGCCACCACCAACACCAAGGCGCCGAATATCAACAACACCACAAAGGCGCTGTAACCCATAATTCTCCTTTGCAACGCAAGCGCGATCGTGGCCAACAACCCCGAGGACGTGACGGCCTTGCCCAAGGCGATGCCGCCCATGGCCAAAAGAACAATGGACCAGGGGTAGTTGTTCAAGTCGTCCACCTTCAACAAGCCGGTGCCAAAGAACAACACAATGGGGATGCAGGTGATGATGCCTGCCTCGCCAAACGTGCCCTCAATCTTGGACATGACACACCAGAGCAAGATGGTGACGAGGGTGACGGCAAACACAAAGTACTGCTTCATGGTGAACTTTTCCCTGATGGGCTTGAATCTCTTCAAAACAACATTGTTGATCTTAAAGGTGGTGATGAGCTCGACCCAGATGAGCAACATGGCGATTATCGACACGGGGAGTGCCACAGCGAACCAGTTGCCCCAGCCCGGGTTTGGGTTCATGGCCTCGATGGCAATGACGTTCTGCGGGGACGCAATGGGGGACGCCATGCCGGCAACGTCTGAGGCGAGGGCGATGCCCAACACAAGGGCGCGGGCGACGGGGGAGTCGGTGGGGACGCTTCTCAACACCGGTTGGATCAAGGAGAAACACAACACTGGAGCGGCCACGTTGGAAATCCACATGGACAAAAACAACGACACGCACATGATTGCCAACAACACGTTACGGGGCTTGGTCCCGGCGGCGGCCAAGATGTACGAGGACAAGACCTTGGCGATGTTGTACTTGGACAAGGCGGCGGCAAGAGTAAACCCGCCAATCAAGATCATGATGGTGGAGTTCCACATGGTTCCCAAGATGTACTGAGAGGCGTCCACGCCCGACATTGGCTCGTCGGACCCGTCCTGCTTCAACACCTTGCAGGTGACAACCAAGAGGGGCACAAACATGCCGGTGGCGTACAATGGCAACGCCTCCGACGCCCAGAGCATGGCACAGGCAACCAACATGGCCAAGCACCGGCCCTGGACAGGGTCGTTGAAGGTCTTGACCGTGAGCAAGATGATGAAAACCACCGCTATGAGCGTACACTTGAACACCTGGGCGGTGAGCAAGCAAGCGGGGAGCTTGACGTGGTCGTGGCCAAACACCAGGATGTTTCTGGGCAATTTGTAGTCCTTCATTTGGATGTACATCATGGAGTTGATGATGTTGCCCTCGTCGCCCATCTTGTTGGCATTGACGGCGGCATTGTCCAAGTCCAAATTGTAGGACTTCTTTTCCAACGAGAGCAAGTCCTTCCACACGGTGTTTCTTTCAAACACAATGTGGTCCCGCAAGTGAGATCTCAAATCAACCTTGGCATTTTCAAGGTCTTCCTTGGTGGTTTTGGAGGTCAATCGGCCCGAAAGGAAGGCGTAAATCTTGATTATGTGTTGCAACTTGTAGTCCAAGTCTTCAATGGTGCTGGCTTCAAACACCCGGGAGTGGGCGGGCAAAAAGGTGTCGATAAAGTCTTGCTTGATGGCATAGTTGCAGGTCTTGTCAAACTTTTTGCAAATCTTGGTGAAGCCGATTCGGTTCAACTCGATAAATGACTTGAGTTCGGAGAGGGAGATGAAGAGCGACACGGCCTTTCTCTTTAAGGTGACGGTCAACTGGTGCTTCACGTTAAAGTCGGTGTGGTTGAGCAAAACCGAGTCTTCGTCATGGTCGTCTTCCTCGTCGTCCTCCTCATCCTCCGAGTCGTCTTCGTGCGCCACTTCGACGGTGGCGCCGGTTTGCTTCTCCAAATCGGCGGCGGTGGCTGCGCCAGCCGGGGTGTTGTCATAGTCGTTGCCCAAATGGTTGATGGTGTCAAACACACTGGCATTAGTGACGGTTCTGGCCAAGGTTGACTTTATATGGTACTGGTGGTGGTCGTCGGTGGCCAAGTGTTGCTGGTCATCGTGGTAAGCTTGGGTAAACTTGAACACGGTGTCAATGTCGACATTGTTGGCTTGCAAATCGTGGACCAAGTGGTTGAAGCTGGTGAAAATCTTTTCCTCCTCAGACTTGTAGAACTGGTTGATCTTGTTCAACTCCACCAACAACTGCTTGGCAAATACCCTGAGCGGGTCAAACTCCAACGTCTTGGGGTCGGCGTATGGCTCGGTGTTGTTGTTGTTGTTGTTGCTGTTGTCGTTGTTGTTGGACATAGCAATGTCTTTGACCACGGCAGACCCCACGGGGCGGAAACTCACAATGGAGGAGTTTTCGGCGTCGTTGGAAAAGGTCTTTGTATCGGAATACTTTTCCACGGTGGAGGAAGTGCTGTTTTTTTCCAAGTCGACATGAACCTCTTCGAGCTCAACATTTGAGTCGTTGGCGTTATTGTCTCCATTCTTGAACTTGAAGAGCAAGTTCTTGGCCAACCTCTGCTTCACCACATTGTCAGCAAATGGGTTCCTCTTCTTTTTCTGGCTCTTTTCCGCCTCTGCTGCTGCTGCTGCTGCTTCTGCTGCTGCTGCTGCTGCTTCGGCGGCGCCTCGAATCTTGTAGTTGTCCACCAACTCGCTAATTGTGGTGTGGTTGGTGCCCACTACAAAACCCTGCTCAGTACCACCATTGTTGGTCAACTGGTCCTGTTGCAACTTGTAGATGGTTTTCTTCAAGGTGGGATAGTTCAAATACTGGTCTTGCCATTCTGGCACCGCGTTGAATTTGAGCGAATGCGAAAACTTCATTTG
Source organism: Zhuliangozyma blackwelliae (assembly GCA_030579015.1). Taxonomy (NCBI): domain Eukaryota; kingdom Fungi; phylum Ascomycota; class Pichiomycetes; order Serinales; family Debaryomycetaceae; genus Zhuliangozyma; species Zhuliangozyma blackwelliae. The sequence continues at coordinate 46,004 of JAKTZW010000003.1, read as the reverse complement.
AGTCTGGTTGTAGTATCTCCTCGTGTGACTGTTAACCTAACCTGACCAAGCACAACCGTTGGATCTGTCAAAAAAAAGCTTAACCTTCTGTGATGGGGCCCACGAGGGTGAAATTTTTCTTGTCTATTTAAAGTCTTGGAAGGAAAGGGGTTAGCCATCGTGTGACTGGTTTCTTGTATGGGAAAAATTGATGAGCAGGAGGCGGCGGGGGTCGTGTGCCGTGGACATCAGGCGGTGGAACCCACGTGGGGTGTGTGTTTTTGTGCTACGTTGACTGGGGGAGGAGAATGGGAATGGACTAGATAGATGAGTTTGCAATGTGCGCTTACCAATTTCACGTTCCCCTCTCCCTGACTCCCCTCTCTCTTGTTCCCCCCCCGTTTGCTCGGCTCGACTCGCGCTTCCCCTCTTCGTGCTCATTCTTGTTAGTAGCCGTTCTGTTGCTTCTTTCTTGTCCCCCCCCCCCTGTACCAGTTGCAAACCGCAAGTCATCGGAGGTGCACGCAACCTAACCCAATCAGCGCCAATGGAGAAAAGGGTCAACCACAAAAGAAATTTAAAACGCTCAATTATTTTACCAATTTTTTTTTTTTTTTTTTTTTTTTTTTTTTTTTTTTTTTTTTTTTTTTTTTTTTTTTTTTTTTTTTTTTTTTTTTTGTTCCTTCTTTTCTTTCTTTTTTTTCTTCTTCATCTTCATCTTCTTCCAGTAGTTACATCTCGTATAAACCTGCCCGCATTTCGGCAATGGAGCACGACCAACCGATCCCATTGGTTGTGTAGAGCTTAGTGGTCTTCAACTCGCCGTTCCCGCTTCTCTTCCGTGTCCGGGCTCCCCAAAACCTCGGGTGTGATTGCCCTGTTTTCCCCAAGTAGTGCTGGTCACTCATTGGTGAAGAATAGGCCTTGCTAGATATCAATTAGCGGCAAAGTAGAATAAAGTAAAAAAAAAAGAAGAAAGCATCACGATTTAGTCGACCTTCATCCCGAGAGTCATTCCCTTTTTCCATCTCTCTTTGGTTCGTACCCTTCTGGTGTAAAATAGTTTTGCCTCAAAATTTTCGTGAAAACTTTATAATATTGTCACAAATAAAAGAAACAACCGTAAAGGAAATACCGCAAAGAAAACGCACCCACTGACAAACCATACAACCAACACGAGCAACCTCAATATCCCTCCATAACCCGTCTTTCGTCACGCTATCTTCCTCCTTCTCTCTTCTGCTACCAACTGTGCTCTGCTACCAACTGTGTTATGCTACCAACTGTATTCCGCTACCAACTGTGATTTCACGTGAGATGATACTTTTGGTCTCATTTATATGCACACCAAACAAAAACTGACGACACACCATGTCAAGCATCACGCCGGCCACGACCCAATCATCACGCGAGAGATTGTAAGTAAAAGCTTTCTCCTTCAACCGATTTGGACATCATCACCACCACTACCCTCCCTCACAAGCTCTGTCAACCATGGGCAACCAAAAGTACAAGTGTAACATCCACGAGGGTGAGTACGTGGTACCAAAGAGACAATTACCGATAAGCAGCACCCCCTCATCAGACAATATCATCTGGACACCAAGAGCATCCACACCGATCAGATTGAACTCACCGCATATAGCCGTGTCCGAGGGCCTGGTGCCCACGTCTCCCAAACACCCCCAACCGTTCAGACATCACCAACAACAGCCCAAACCACAACACCTGCACCAGCACTGGGAGCTGCCGCAGGAGCATCCGGATCATCTGCAGCCGAATCCACACTTTGGTGTACCGCCACACTTTTTTGAAAGTGACATGGAATCCATAGTCTCACCTCCTCCTTTACCTCTGAGTCTTTCCTCCACGGGAGACATGATTGCACCTTCAACGGCTCTCAACAAGCTACCACAGTTGGTGCACAAATGGACCCACACCCATTCCATCCTCTGCTGTGTGGCGTCGCTGTTGCAAAAGTTGTTGTTTTGCGGAACCCAGGATGGAAAGGTGATTGTTTACGATATGCTCACCTACAGCTTAAAGAGAGAGATCTCCAGCGGAGACCAGACCACGGGGTCCGTGCTCACCATGTGCTTGTCCCAGGACGAGCACTATTTGTTTGTCGCTGGGTCTGACTCGTTGGTGAAGGCATACGATTTGTGGAACTCTGACTTTGCATGCACCCACGTCATCTACCTGGTGGTTGACATTGGCGACATTTTCTCCATCGCCTGGTGTGACGAAACGTCAACGATATTTGTTGGTGCCCAAAACGCATCCATCTTGTGGTGCAAGCTCTCCCACGAGGGGATGCTGCTGCTGCTGCTGCTGCCGGTGGTGGTTCCGCTGCTGGCTCTGCGGACGTCCAACATTGAAAGATTGCCGCATTTCCGCTACGACAAGTTCTTTGACTCCAAGGGACCAGGCGGCTCGCAAAACACCCTACAAACGAGACACGAAATGTACCGAAAGAACTCAAAGTCTGCACCGCCCGAGCGACACGTAAAGTTGATAGAAAGCAGACATGAAGATATCATTAGGTTTGCCCACAACGGATACGTGTACTGCTTGGACACCGTGAAAAGTCCCATTGGCCATTTCACCGAGACCAGCTACCTCATATCGGGCGGCGGCGATGGCGTGGTCAACATCTGGTCCATCGACGATAGACAATTGGGCAAACTTGCCTCGTTGCAGAATGACGAGTCGGTGCTCTCGATGAAGATTTGCGACTCGTTGTTGTATGTCGGTCTCGGCGACGCCAGTGTCAATGTGTGGGATTTGTTGACGTTGCAGTTGATCCGGTCGTTTAATTTCGGCCAGTGTCTTGACGAGGTGCTCTCGTTGGAGGTGCACGGCGACTCGCTATACAAGGCGTGTGCATCTTCAGGGTTGGTCAAGCTCCCGTTGAAGAATGGCAAGAACGCATCGGACATTCTCATGAGCACCGAAGACGAGGACGGGATCATCAATACCGTAAAGGCGTTTTCGATTGACTCAACAACGTACTTGCTCTCGGGCGGCAGCAAATCATTGGCACTTTGGGACATATCCGACGACGCCAGCGACGTTGCCAGCCTGGACGCCCAAACTCCAATCTACGATCGTTTCTCCAACGACGACTTGTTGTCGGCTTTGAAAAAGTACATCTCATACAAGACAATCAGCAAGAACCCCCACTTGTACCTCGAGGACAGCCGGCACTGTGCCCAGTTTTTGTCAAAGTTGTTGCTCAACTTGGGTGCGTACCAAACAAAGCTACTTCCAGTGTCCAACGGCAACCCCATTGTCTTTTCCGAGTTTAAGAGAAACTCGCCACCAGGAGCACCCGGCGAAGCCCGTGCCGCCACTTCTCGGCTCTTGTGGTATGCACACTACGATGTCGTTGATGCCACCAACCACGAAGTCAAGGACTGGGCCACCGATCCGTTTGTGCTCACCGCCAAGGACGGGAACCTTTATGCCAGAGGGGTAAGCGACAACAAGGGCCCCACGCTAGCTGCCATTTACGCCGTGGCAGAGCTACACAGCAAGCAAGAGTTGAGCTGTGACGTGGTGTTTATCATTGAAGGGGAGGAGGAGTGTGGGTCCATTGGGTTTCAAAAAGTCATCAACCAGCACAAGCAGCTCATTGGCGACATTGACTGGATCATGTTGTCCAACTCGTACTGGATGGACGACGTTACGCCGTGCTTGAACTATGGGTTGCGGGGCGTGATCAATGCCCTGGTGACCATCAAATCGGACAAGCCGGATCGACACTCTGGCGTCGATGGTGGCGTGTCGCGGGAACCGTCAATGGATATGATGCACGTGTTGAGCCTGTTGGCGGACCCGGTAACGAGAAAGATTCGCATCGATGGGTTCTACGACGGCGTGCTCCCATTGACGAGCTCGCATCTAAAGTTGTATGAAAAGATCCAAAAGCGAATGGACACGGATATCAATACGCTTATGGCGAAATGGAGAGAGCCATCGTTGACGATACACAAGATCCAAGTGTCGGGCCCCAATAACAATACCGTTATTCCCCAGTTGGTGAATGCCACCATCTCGGTACGCATAGTGCCCAACCAGGATTTGGCAACGATTAAGCAAAAGCTCGTTGAAAAGTTGAACGAGTCGTTTAACGAGTTGCATTCCGAGAACCATCTTCTGGTGAACATTTTCCACGAGGCCGAGCCGTGGCTAGGCGATCCGCAAAACAAGGTGTACTCAATCCTCTTTGACAAGGTGACACGACACTGGAACCAGGAACCGTTGTTTATTCGCGAGGGCGGGTCCATCCCCTCGGTCCGGTTTTTGGAAAAGTGCTTTGATGCGCCAGCAGCCCAGATCCCGTGCGGCCAGCTGAGCGACAATGCCCATTTGAAGGATGAGAAGCTACGCATTGTCAATTTGTACAAGCTCCGGGCTATACTTAGTGATACATTCCGGGAAATAGGCTAAGCTTGGGGGAAAATACAGAAAAAAGCAATGACTAGGATAAGCTAGGGGACAGAGACAAGTGGTTGATACAAACTAATTATATCGATACACACTATATAATACAGGCATTGACACTCTGTTTTAGCGTTTTGTTAAAGTAGCATACGCGGCGGAGCTGCTTGCGGGAAATCAAGGCATTCATATCCCGCAAGGCTCGTTTCTGCTTGGCGTCAACGTCATTGTCGTTGTAAATGGCCGTCGCATCGTCGTCCCAGCTGCTACACCTGATTAAATCGACATCCTCGTCGTGCCATATCCAAGAGAAATGGCTCCGCTTACCGATTGAGCTGCCAGTGTGCGTTGACGAGGTGGACGCAACCATGGAAACAGCGCCGCCACTGTATATCGTGCCAACTTCTTCTGGGCCCGCAGCCTCTTTTCTTTCCTCCTCTGTGTTCAACTGAGAAAGTATATCCAACACTTCCACGCAGCTCTGCTTGTCTTTATACGTCAACCCCATGTAATAATAGGTCTTGTCGTTGGACACGGCGGTGATGGGAAACGAGGCGAGTATCGAGTAGCGGTACCTGGTCGACTCCAAGCCCGTGGATATGCAGCTAAACTCGGCAAAATGCATCAAGTTGGGATTAAAGCAAAACACCGTGTCAAAGACGTTTTCGTAGACATTGGATATCGTCTTGTTGTCGAGAAACACAATCGAGGACTGGGGGATGTGAAAGTGCTTGAGCACAATAAGAACCTCATTCATCTCCTTGTCCAAGTCATTGAGGAGCACCAACACCTTGTCCCCCGTGCGTATGTGCTCAACGTGCTTGTACATGGGGAGGAGTATGTCCCAGATAAAGCACACATCGTGTAGCGACACGTTGCTCGGGATGGGAATGAGTAGCTGCAAGGGAACCATCAAGTGGTCCTGCATGCCCCCGTCAATGTCCTTGCCATAGGTCAAGTTGCACTTGCACGCCAGATTCAAGTGGAGGTTTTCCAACTTGCACGTGGTGTGGGGAAACACCAAGAGCTTGACCCCGGGACCGGCCAATTTCGGGCGCACTAGCTTGCCAACGATTCTCTTGCCCGGTATGACCTTGCCCATGTCCAAGGGAAAGTCGCTGAGGTAGTTGGCGGCGCTCATTTTTATCTTCAACGCAACCTTGCCGCGGGAGTTGTTTGCCCGGGGTAGTTTTATCCGTTGTGCGAGTCTCTGTTTGTGGGGGTTGTACCTGCGTTCAATTGGCCACTGGGTGGGTAGATCCGAGATCATACTGACGGTCATGATGGTGTTGGAGTTGGAGTTGAGGATGGAGTTGGAGTTGAGAAAAACCAAGGGGAGGAAGGGGATTTCGTGCTGCTTTTGTCCCTTGCAAAAATCATCCCTTTGTCTCCCCCCCTTGGTCCAGCACTGACTTTGGCCGTGACTAAACTTTGTGGTGGTTGGTTTGGGAAAAACGCGTAGTTTGGCCATTCTCCGGTTTGTGCATTGACGAGTGATGACGGGCGGACCCAAAAATATTTTTAGTCCACAAAGACGGTGAGAAAACTTTGTAATATCTGCCGCCTCCCCCTTTAACAATAGCTCCCCCCCTGTTGATGTAGCCTCTCCTTCCGCCCCTATTGCTGTGGCCCCTATTGCTGTGGCCCCCTTTCCTCAAACGCTATTGTCCTTGGGTTTTGCGTCTGACCCATGCTGTCCGTTGCTATGTGATACAACTATAGCTCCCATCCACTGCTCCGTCCCCTCTCTTGGCGTCCTGTCCAGCAGGGGTCCTTTTTCCTCTTTTTCTGAAAGGGGGATGGGCTGCGCTGGGTCGCACTGGGCTGCACTAGGCTGCACTGATCTGCGCTGGGATGGCGAGGGCAGGGCAGGACAGGGATGGGATGCGTAGGCACGCGAACGCGGTGGACCCAAATTCTTCTTTTTTTATTTATTTATTTATTTTTTCAATTTAATCATCGCCACAAAGTTTGGTAAGCGAGAAGCACAAACGGGATTTAGATTGCCCCCTCCCTCAAAAGTGGGCGGGGGGGGGGACCACAGTCCATGAACAGAAGAGCAACAACATCTTACATCATTGAATAATTGCCAGGTTTACAAGAGATATATGCAAACTAGCATTCATTTGGCACACACGGTGTGCTTTTCTTTGTGCAGATGCGCCCAGTAAAGTGCCCGATTTCATTTCGCCAGTTTAGGAAATAAAATCGCCAGGTGAAAAAAAAGCAAACAAACAAACGCACACACTATAATTGTGAATATGCTGGTTTCAGGGACAATAGAAAACTACTGTGTGACACAGGGGTGCTGGTGCCGCTCATGCGTGAAAGGGGGAGAACCAGGATAACAATTGTGGTACACAAACACAGAGAGATACAAACAGAGAGAAATGGGAAAGGGGATGGAAATAGGGGAGATGGAGAAAAGGAATGTGGCCAGTTTAGCACGCAACTACTCCTAACCCCCTCTCCACCATTCCCACTTCATACAGCTATATAATCACTCAAGCCAAACACAAAAGTCTGTATCATATTCATATATCCCTTCTATCCAATTCATTTCGCCTCCCTCACCGCCTTTTTCCTTCTCTCGTCTTCATCTATAATCGACAACCGCATAGCCTCTTCAATCATCCGCTGCTCGACAGCAGAGAATCCCGAGCTCGCGGTGTTTGACCTCCTCCTCCCATCTTGCTGGGCATCACTATCAATAATCAAGTTTGAGGCGTGGATCGCGCTCGCCGTGGCAGCTTTCCTCGCCAACCGGCTTCTTGCCAAGTTCAACTTGGTTTCCCAATCGGGTCTAATCATATCAATGGTGATGACGCCGGGGGCATTGGCGGGAACAGAACTGCGTCTTTTTTGTCCGCTCTGCTTCCGGGACACAACCGCCGGCGGCGACCCAAAGCTGCTCCTCTTGACGGGGCTCCCGACCTCGCTGCTATTATTGTCGTCGGAAATCGCATCTTCAGGTATTATGGCCGTGGCGGCTGGCAACCATTTATAATCGGCCGGGTTGTTTCCGCCAATGCCAGTGTGTATATCCAATGCAGGGGTATACGTGACCCCAAACTCGGAAGATGCACAGTACGGACAGCTGGCGGGCTCCGAAATCAACGTGTGCGGCAACTCGCCTGGCTGCTGGTTGGACTGGTCGTCATGCGGCGGATGCGGGTCCAACCTCTTGATCTGGACAAAACACTCGGTGCAAATGGGCTGGAAGCAGCACCGCGACACGTTCAAATGACGCGGGTAGTACAAGAAACAAATGGGACACTCACTGGCGTCACGGTAGAGCCGCAACATCAAGTCGCGGCTGGGGGTCTGCCTGCTCGTGGCCCTCTCATCCAAGTACCTCTGTTCCTCATCCTTTTGCATGTCCTTTACTTTGGATGTTAGCGCCTTCAACTTTATCTTTTCCTCCTGGCGCTTATAGTAGTTTGCCAGCTTGTGTATCTTGTGGTTATCCAAATCGTCCTCCACGTCCTCCTCTTCAAACCCGGGCTCCAACGCATGCAACGTCAACTGGCCCAACAAAATGCAGAGCTCGTCATCGGTCCAGCTCTCGTCAAAGTCTTGCAACGGGGTGAAAAACGGAGACAATGCCCGCTGCACAATCAACTTCCGCACGATCCCAGTGTCGTAGTCGAGATTCGACTTGTAGGTCCCGTACGGTGCCAAGAACCCGCCGTCGACGTTTTCATCGTACTTGACAATCAAGTCGAAATAGTGCTGCTGCTGGGCCCGATCCTTATCCTCCTGCCTCTTGAGCTTGCGCAAGTCGGACGACGCCGACCTGTGGTGGCCGCTGCCGTTTCCACCGCTGCTGTACACGCTGCTGATTGTGTTTCTCCGTGGCTTCGCCCTGGCCGAAGATGATTGCCCTGTGATTGCTTGCGTGACCTCCGAGAAAGACGATCCTGTGTTGGATCTGCTTCTCGTTTCCTTGGCTGGCACGTTACCCATGATGAAGATGACGGTGACGGTGACGGTGTGGGTACTGTTTCTACTACTGTTCTTGTTATTATCTTGTTCTTGTTCTTCTTGTTCTTCTTGTTGTTGTCACTGTCGCTGCTGGTGGCAAGTCCTTGTCTCCCTGACGACTCCTATTCTCGTTTGGTTGTCTATTTTTTTTTTCTCGTGCGGTGCCTGAGACTGCGCCCAGTACATTAACTTTTTTTTTTGTTTTCTCACTCCTTTCGTGTGAGTGTTACATAGGTGACACACGCACACACACAGTCACAGTCACATGGTGTACATGGTGCACGCACTACATGCTGTAATACAGAATGTTTCAATCTATTATGCATCTACCTATTTCTAGTAAGACCGAGCCCTAGCCCCACTCCAAGCATGGCTAAAACAATCGATATCCACAACAAGCCAAGCAAGAAACTGATAAGCTTTTGTGGCTTGGAAAACTTTCTCGTCCGAACCGGCTGTTGCTTCTCGTTGGCCTGGTAATATGCTAGCCCGCCGTAGTAGAGGTTGGCGCCGCTGTCGTCAAATATGCCACTGGGTATTAAAAAGTAGATGGGCGGCACAACCAAGCCAACCACCATCAACAGGAGAAACCTCGTCCACGTGTAGTGTGTGATGTCGTACTGCAACGTTGAGTGCTGGAGCTGTTCTTGTTGGGCATAGTGGCGCTGGAGCCGGCGGTAGTGGGTCGAGGGTCCCACCAATTGTTTTTCCAAATCAATCGACTGGTGGTTATCCAAAAACAACTCCCTCTTGGGCTTGGACAACACCAACGACGAGTCGTTCAACCCAAATTCAGACCGGGTGCTCTCACGCTGCGAGTTGCGCAAATCTTCATGGATCATATCGTCAAAGTTGTTAGCAACCAAGTTCCGCGCCACCTGGTTAAGCGACAATGTCGACGACGATGCCGATGTGCGCAACGCCGCCCGGGACAGCACACTGCCGGAGCTAGCGCGACTGCCCGGGTATATGCTTGCTGGTTTTTCCAACTCAACCATTTTCTTGGCCTCTTCGGCGCCAGCGCCGAGGCGCGACTTTGGAAGCGAGGCAGAAGTTTGGTTCTGGGGTTTGCTGTGCTCGTACACCGACCACCGCTGCTTGGCCTCGTCATAATCCATATCGTGCACCTTGTAGAGCATAATGGGAAGCTCATTGGTGGCGTCTAGCTCGGCAGTCATATTGGTTGAGTTCACGCTGCCGTCGCGGTTGAGCCGCGGAGCTGGCGGCGGCGTTCTCAAACCATAGTGCCCCGGAGATGACACGTCCTTGCGGAATGGATTTTGGGTGCGACGCGGCTGAGGAGGTGTCGCCAATGGTGGTGCTCGCGGATCAGTGACATTTTGCTTTTGGCGCAGTTGTGGCAGTAGCGGCAGTAGCGGCAGTTGTTGCAGTTGCAGTAGCGGCAGCTGTTGAAGCGGCAGTTGTTGCAGTTGCAGTTGCAGTAGCAGTAGCGGCAGCTGCAGTGGTGGACGTTGTATACTTTCACTTGCACCTTTGTTGCTGCTGTCGCTGGCATCTTTTGGCTCGTCGTAAAAGTTTACCAAGTTTTGCAACAACTCACCCGAAGACAACGAAGAGCGGGCGGCAGAGTTTCGGTGGCTATCCTTCAACACAGTTTCGGTAAACGTGCCTGCTGTTGCGGAACTGGGAGACTTTAGACCCGAGCTGTTTTCATGGAGCATGGTCTCGCTGGCACGGTTAGCCGTCCGCAACCGGGAAGTCTGGTGTTGTTGAGCTAGGTTTCGGGGCACGGCGATAATGCGCGAGGGCAAGTCGTGCGACAGACCCGTCAATGCAACCGCAACGCCTATGGATATGCTTGTAGTGGTGTCGTCTGACGCAGACTTGTTTTCATCTTCCCGCTGACCTCTAGGCGTTGCCAAGGGGGTCACTGTTGGCTCGGGGTACTTGTTTTCAATTTCACTGTCCTCGCTGAATGCAACCGACGCACGCAACGAAGACCGGTTATCTTCTCTGGTGGAGGTGCTCACGTGTTTGGCAGACTTGACCCTTTGGACGTTGCCTATCTTGTCGTCGATATTGACACGCACCAGGCGTGAGGGTGTGCTAGTAGTGCCAATGGTGCCAACAGTGCCAGCAGTGCCAGCAGTGCCAGAAGCGCCAGTGTGGTGGTTGCCGTCTACAGGAGTGCCTGCTCTACTGATTGACTGCGACAAGTTCTGGCTATTAGAGGCGCCCGACGCTTGCACAAGACTGGCACCAGAGTGGCGCTTGACAACAGTGGCGAGACTCACCACCGTTGCCGGGTTGATCACGCTGGTGGGTCGGTTGGCGCTTCTGGCGCTTCTGGTGCTTCTGACTGAACTGTGCCGTATAATGTCCGATTCCGTCTCTTGCAGGTCGAGCACTCGACTTGTGGGGCGCGACTGGTGCTGCATAGTGGACCTTGTTTCATTGAAATCCTCTTGGAAAACAAACCCGCTGGTATCCACGCCCTGGAAAACACCCGCCGTTGAACTCCGCACCTGGTATTCCTGGAGTATCGAGTTTATCGATTCAGCGTCGTATGTCAAAGACGCTGCCTCTTCGTCGCCCTCATCCTCCTCCTCCTCTGCCCCCTCTGCCCTCTCGTGGCCTTCGGTGGACAGGTCAGAGTCGGTGTCGGCAAAATCCTCCAATGTGGTGCGCTTCAGCGAGAATGCAAGTGGGTTGGCGGGGAGGTACAGATGTTGCAGTTGCTGCAGTTGCGGTTGCGGTTGCGGTTGTGATATCTCATTCAAGCCAGAGCTCTTGGACCGGATAAATTTTGGTTTCAAATTAAAGTTGAGCAACCGAGGCGATTTCTGCGGGGTCAAGTCGGTCCCGGTTGACTGTTTCCTTGCGTGTTCAAGCTCTGGCTCTTCGCTTATACTATCGATCGAGTACGACGATAACCTATTTTTGAAAAAGAACGACTTGAGCGACTTTGTGGGGGATGTGAATTCCGTTTGTGTTGATGGTGCTGTGGACTGCGAGCTGGATGACCTGGGGAGCGCATCTTCAACGGTTTTGAGCGACGACGCGGTTGGCGGTGGCGGTGGCAGTGGTAATGGTGGCGGTGGCGGTGGCAGTGGCTGGTTGGAACCGCCTTCTGTGCTCATATTGCTGCTGGTGGGGGTATTACGGTTGAGCGATGATGTGCGGTGGAGCACAGTGTGTTATAACAAAGCAGAGAAGAGGCACCTGGCGTGTAAAGGGAAAGAATGTGGGTCGGTGTTGTTCTTTTGTATCTGTCGATCCGCAGGAGGGAGGAGGGAGGGAGGCGATATCCTCTGCGAGCAGGGTACTTGTTGTGTTTAATGCTGTAGTCAATCCGTAATAGTACAAAGAAATTCCTTTTCCGTCCTGTTTTATTTGCATTCTACTGCTGCACGGAGGCACATTTTTTTTGTTCTCATCATCAAATGGAGGCCATTGTTTACGAAACGGCTCAATAGGGCACAGGGCGGTAGGGCTCGAGCTTATAATGAGGTGCATCGCTGTTAACCGAGCATGTACGGTTAGGAGTTAGCTACCATTGGGTACAATAATCTGTCAAGACAACCATTTGTTGGTTGTCTTGGCCCTTTGGTTTGGCGCCGTGGTAATTTGCCACTTTTTCTTGTACTGGAATTAATTTGTGTAAAAGGTTGTAGCTCATTATTGCCACGTTTGCAAGGCGGAAACAAGTTGTGTCATCAAAGTAAAAGAAAAATTAAAAAAAAAAACAACAACGACGATCAAAATATCACAGGCTATATTAATGTGGAACTGTAATAACCACAACAACGCCAAGGACCCCACCTCGCCGCCTGCCCGCCTTTATGGAAGGGGAATCCAGAGGATAAAAGAAAACGAGAGAGAGCCACACCACCATCCCAACACCCTGTGTGGGGCTTCCTCCCCCCTCTCCCTTCTCTGTTGTGTGAGATTGCCTTGCCCCAGAATGTTGTTGTTGTTGTTGTTGTTGTTGTTGTTGTTGTTGATACTTTCTCGCAAGTCACGTGACTGTTTCACTCTGTTGTTGATACTTTCTTACAAGTCACGTGATCTGACAATTGAAGCATTATCCGACAATCACGTGACCAAACATTTCCAGCTTTTTCCACTTTATCCGTTTGAGGCGAATCTCTTTTTTTTTTTTTTTTTTCCTTCTTCTCCTTCTCTTTGGTTCTTGCAAATCATTTTCGGCTATTTCCTTGTTACAAATGATTGGTAATACATCCTGCATGCAAGCTCATCTAATCGGTTACTAAGGGAACGGTGGTACCATGCTTACCATCACTTATAAAGATCGTACTAATCGTCTTTTAATCTTCTTTTGCTTATCAACTGATCACGGTCTTGGACAGCTACAACGAAAGAGTATAAATACATGTTAAGTCTCCTTTCGATTTTAGCAATTTCCATTTTTCTATTCGCACTTACATTGCAACAACAAGCAACAACATTTGGAAACAGCAGCAACAACAACAACAACAACAACAACAACAATAGTACAGAAATGACCGTTAGAACCATTCAAAAGATTGTCACTGCAAGACAGCAGTCGGAAGGTGTGGGCGCAACCGTTAGAAGATCAATTGGTTTTATCAACCAAAGAAAATTCAACCCATTCTTGATGTTTGACCACTTTTCCAGTTCCGGCACCAATGGGTTCCCCGAGCACCCACACAGGGGCCAAGAAACCATCACCTTGGTTTTGCACGGCGCCATGGCCCACGAAGATTTCACTGGGTCCAAGGGCATTTTATACGCCGGCGACTTGCAGTTTATGACCGCCGGCAAGGGGGTGGTGCACTCCGAGATGCCCGTGCCCAACGACGACGGCACGCCAACTGTTGGGTTGCAATTGTGGGTCGACTTGCCAGACAAGTTGAAGAATGCCGCACCAAGGTACAGAGATTTGAGAGAGTGGGAGATCCCCGAGGTCAAGGCCGACGACGGCAAGGTCACCGTTAAGGTCATCTCTGGTTCTTCGCACGGCGTGGAGAGTGTCAAGGACTTGGCCTACACCCCAGTCCACTACTACTACTACAAGGTCAGGGCCGGCGGCCAGTTTAAGCAAGAGTTGCAGAGTGGGTTCAACTACTTTTTGTACGTGTTGAAAGGCACAAAGTTGGTGTTGAACGGCGACTCCAAGGTTGACCAGTACGAAAACGTGTTTTTCAACCAAGACGGCGACCACATCACCGGAAAGAACGCCGCCACCGTGGATGACGACGCGTTCGAAGTGGAGTTTGTGTTGATTGGTGGACAAACCTTGAACCAAACAACTGTGCAGTATGGCCCCTTTGTCGCCACCTGTAACGAGAATATCCAAAAGGCCATCAGAGACTACCAATCGGCCCTGCACGGGTTTGAACGTGTGAGGACGTGGAGAACCTTGATTTCCAATGGTGTCACCAAGGACATGATCGAGGGTCCTTTGAATGGTAACTTGGAAAAAAGAAAAGAAAAGAAGGAAAAGTGGATCGAGGCCCACAAGAATAAGCAAGAGCAAGAGGCTGTCCCGGTTAAGGACGAGCTCTAGTTGGTGGATTTGTATAGATAGTAGCTTGTGTTTTCCCATTATGCAATGTCTTATTTATAGCTCCAGCCATTGGCTCCTCTCTTTCTTTCTGTCTCTCTCTCTCTCTCTCTCTGGCGCGTCTACAACAAACACGCGCAAGCAGGGGAGAAGGAAAAAAAAAACAATAATCAATCACAAGTACAACTTTGTTTCAGTCGCTAGTATGACCATGGCAGCGGCACAGGACCATATCGAGTACCTCGCCACCGAGATTATCGAGAATCAACGGCCTGTGACATACCACAAGTTTTCACGATGCCTCAATATACCAATACACCTGGCCAAGATGACTTTGTTTGAATACTACAGCAAGAATAAGGACAAGCTAACGGCGACTTTTATCATCACGGGAAAGTCAGCCTCGTCTCAAAGACTAATCAAAATGTCTACCGAGTCGTCTTTGGAGAGTGATGCCAAAAAGTTTGCCCATATCTCAACCATTCATATATACTCTGTCATGCTCCAATCCTTACTGTTGACCATGAGCGACATTGCCTTGGAAGAGCAGCAATTTCCGGCAAGCTTAAGCAAGGTCAAGACTTACGAAACAAACGGGATGATCATTGGCCCAAAGATTACGGAAGTGGTGCGAGAATTGGCCACGTCGCCTGTTGTGCAAGCGACGCCCAAGCAAGAACCCAAGGAAACGACCACCGCCAAGAGTGCAGGGGTGTCATCGTCGTATGTATCGAGGAAGCAGCAGCAGCAGCAACCACAACAGCAGCAGCCAAAACAGAGGGCTCCCACGTTGCAGTACACATCACGAAAGGCACAAACCACAACGCCAGCCAAGAGAGCACAAACGGAACCAACCAAGCCGACATACCAGTACACATCGCGGAAAGAGGAAAAGAAACAGCCAAGGGAAAGAATTATCGTTGACGACCATGGTCACGAAGAAGACGACGGCCATGGGGAGGAGGAGGCTGGGGAAGACATAGAGTCAGCTAGACCTGCCAAAAAAGTGCACCGCATGACTGCCTCCGAGCTTGAAAAGATGTTTGATGACGATGACGATGACGATCTGTTTGGTGTCGGTGGCACGCAGAAGGATAAAGAGCCTGCAGCTGAGGAGGAGACAGGGGTGCCACCAAAAGACGAGATTGTTGTCGACGAACCTGCTGCTCAACTGCCGAGCCCTGAACCCCAAGTAAATCTCTTTGTGCAAGAGGAGGAGGGGGAGGTAGGAGGCGAGGAAGCTGCTAACCGCCAACCAGCTGCCGAGCCAGAGGCACTCATTAAGGAGGTGGATGACGAAGGGTACATTGTCACAAGAAAAGCAAGACCTGTGACAAAGCCGGTCCCTCTGGGAAAACAGACAGCCAAGCCCACAAGCCTGGCCAAGATTGGCAAGAGTCAGCCGGATGGCAAAAAGAGACAGTCCTCGCTCATGAACTTTTTCCAAAAGAAATAGCTGCTTGTTGGAGAGGATTTAGCTCACATTTGTGTATATCCCCAATTTGTACAAAAAAAAAATTAAAGAATAGTTGTTGCGCAGAAGGGGGGAGGGGATTACTACCAAGGAGGAGGAGGAATATAAAGCTGTACTGAGCTAAGCAAGCGAAGCTGTGGGGTGGGGCAGGCATGGACATTACTATCGGCGTGATAAACCTATGAGCAGCACCCCTGGGGGCGAGAGCCCTGGGAATGGAGCTGAACGTGGGGCGGTCGATGGTTACAGCTCTTTGAACAACACCTTAGCAAGCCCCGATATCCTGTCAATTGAAGCAGCAATACTGAAACGTATCTGCCTTCGTGTTGTCTAAGCCCAACCCGTACCACTTCTATTGAACGTGTGTTTGTCTCACAAATGGAGGAATTTTTTTTTTTTTTTGCATCTTATCCCAAATAGGAAATTATACAAGCTTTTTTGCATCAAGGGTATAACTTGATTTAGTAATACACCACCGACATAAAATTGGGGTAGCACCTTTCGTGTCAAGACAATGTGACCAAAGAAGAAGCACGACAGGTTGGGTAATGTATTGGGTGAGCCTATATGTAGCATGTATATGTATATATAACCCCCTCTCCAGGTACTTTTCTTTTTCTGGACTTTATTTCTCCACTACTTACTACACCACCACCAGCACAACAACAACAACAACAACCACCACCACTCGCTATGAAGTTAACCACCACCACCGCCGTGGCCGTCCTTGCCTCCGCAGCTGTCACGCACGCTGCCCCCTTGCAACTCGAAAGCCACCAATTGACAAAGAGAGAAGCAGATGACTTGCAACAAATGGTGACATACTTGAACAACTTCAAGGAGAGAAGAGACGCTATTGACAGGGAGATTTCCAAAAGAGAATATGCCATTGTCACCGATGTTTTGAGTGCCATCAACCAAACCCAATTGGCACCCAAGATCTTGAACTACTTTGTCAGCAGTCAAACCTTCCAGCCAATCATTGTTAATGTGTTGATCACAGTGATGAAGTCGGGGATCGTCTCGCTCCAAGCCGTGTTGGACGCCTTGGTCGACTCCAACTTGGCAGTCAATGTCATCAACGACTTGATTTCCGACTGTTCGTTGTACGTTGAGTTGTTCAACGCCGCCGAGAGCGTTGTTTCCAATTTGGTCACCAATGTCAAAGGGTTGATCGAGAAGGGCGTCACCGAGCTCATTTCCAGAGACGAGAACGAGGACCACTTGTCGGCCTATGTCGTGAACGTCAACAAGAGAGACTTGAACGATGTTGTCGACAATTTGTTGGACTCATTGTACCAGTCGGGCTTGGCCACCTCTGTTGTCCAAGATATCTTGACCAACTCCAACTACCTTACCTTTGCTGTCAGCTTGATCAAGTCCATGTTGGCCAACAACTTGATTGACATTCCAAGCATCATCAGTGCCTTGACCCAGTCGGGCTTGATTACGCAGTTGTTCCAAAAACTTTTAAACTATAGCACCTTGCAAACCGTTGCCGAGACCGCCTTTGCCGCTTATTCCGGCACGTGCGCTGGTGGCAGTCTTCCTTCTGGCGGCAGCTCATCTGGTAGTGGCTCGTCGTCGGGAAGCGGGACCATCACCCCCGGCACTGGATCTGGATCTGGGTCCGGCTCCGGCTCAGGGTCTGGGTCCGGCTCAGGGTCTGGTACCACTACTCCGTCCACCGGCCCATGCAAAAAGAGAAGAAGAAGAAGAAGAGTTAGAAGATCAAACTACTAAGTGCTGCTAGTCCCTTTACGTTCCAATACCACCCAGGAAAGCAAATTCTTCTTGCGTTGTCCACTTCACTTCGTCCAATCCCTTTTGTTTTATGTTTAATAGTTCTGGAAAACCCAGAGACAAAAAGAAAAATAAATGAATGTTTATACTGTTTAGTTTCATCTCCTTTCAGCAAATGTGTACACGGTATCCCAGATGACATCAAACTCTGTTTCGTCATCCCACCCTTCGGCCTCTTTCAACTCCTGTGCAAACACCTCAGCAATGTCGTATTTGTCTCCGTGCTCTTGCATCCAGGTATGGTAAGCGCTCCAGGACCTCACGTAGTTGATAAACCACTTGATCGTGACGGTCTTTTTGATAAACAAGCTAGTCTTGGTGGCAGTCGCAAGCCCATCATTCAGAGGGACACCGTCTCGTTCCACCACATATTCATGCCGAACAACATTGTGAAACAACTCCAGTGGAGGACTAACTTTACTCATCAATGTCCGCAAGTATTCGTGGCCCGGTTGTTGGTAATAGGGGCCCATGTACCGCTCAAACGTGTCGTCCTTGTTGTTGTTGTTGTTGTGTTCCCCAATTGAGGAGTCATACGTGTAGTTGTTGTAGATTTCATTGGCCCTGGGGTGGCCAACAAACACGGGGTCCTTGTAAAACCAGTATGCCAAAGTACCACCGGACCGCAAGACGCGAGCCGACTCTTTGAAAAGCTTGTCGTGGTCCATCCAATGACAGCACTCGGCACCGGTGATCAAGTCCACCGAGCTATCAGCAACCTCGTCTGGCTGGCGTTCACCAGTGCCGCTGGTAAAGTGGATGCGTTTCCCCGCTTTTTGCAACTCCTTCTCATCCACACTGGCCCGGCATTGGGCAATCATCGTAGGCGACGGGTCGGTGCCCATTACGCGATCGAACCAGTTGAGCAATTTGAATGCCACAAAGCCCGACCCGCACCCAATATCAATAGCCAATTCAGTTTTACCTTTCTGCAAATGATAGTCAATTAGTGTGTGGTAAAACGAGTCCGGGTAGTTGGGACGGGAATCGTCGTAGTGCTGAGTGTTGAACCCTGAATCGGAATATGCAGACATTGCGGAGGATGTTGATTCAGCCTACTTTGTTCTGTGACTATTGGGTGGTATTTATATAAAGCAAACACGACTGGAAGCAAAAGGGGGAGTAATTGAGTGAGTGAGTGAGTGAGTGAGTTGCAGCCAAGTGGGTTCGTATAATGCGCCGGTACAGGGCCGGTTGCGGGATTAATAAGCAAGTGCGGAGTTGTTGCAACAAAATACTGAGATTCTTATCCTGTGTGCAAACGTATAGTCTTGCTGATGGACCTTCGCCCATTGACTCATTGAGAAAGAGAGAGATACCTTTGTAATGTAGTTTCCTGTGAAAATAGCACAGATAAGGAAGAAGAAGAAGAAGAAAAGGAAGAGAAAAAAAGAAAAGAAAACACCATCCAAGCAACAATCACTGGATATGAGTGGAGGTAGCAGCGAGAACAACATTGACGCGTCGTCGTTTGCAAACATATTGGCGGGAGTCAAGCGTATGCGAGAGGAGTATGGCGGTGCTGGCGAGGGTGACAATGCAACCGGCCACACTACCGAGGCCCCTCCGCCACCCCAAACACTTGCATTGCCACGAAAGGAAATTGGCACAAGTCAACCAGGACAACGTGCCACCCTTCACAAACCGACCGCAGAAGTAGTGCCGCCCCGACAGCAGTCCGCTGCCCAATCGCCCGCGCGTGTCGCCCACGCGCAGTCACGCGCAGTCGGTCCTTCGGAGATACTCGTGCACAAGTCGCAAACGGGCAACCCTTTGCTCAAGGAGTCGATGATGAAGCAGGCGCAGTGGAAGTTTGACTCGTCCATCCTATGCGACTACTACATCAGCCCCCAATTTCAGATCCTATTCCTATCCCTAAAGTACCACAAGTTGCGGCCAGAGTATATTTGGCAGCGATTGAAAAAGATCAACAAGGGAAGCTCCGCTACCTTTGTGAGCAAGAACGACCGGGTGTTGAGGGTACTACTAGCTGTGGTGGACATTGACTCGCACCAGGAAGTGTTGCGAAAGTTGTCGGATTTTTGTATCAAGCATGACTTGTCGTTGGTGCTTGCGTGGTCTTTTGAGGAGGCAGGAAACTACATTGCGCTTGGGAAACATTTGGACAATGCCCCTGCGAAATCAAAGCAAAGCATCAAGGGGATTAAGGGCGGCGACTACAACTCAAGCGTAGTTGATGCATTCACGAGCGTCAGGCTGATCAACAAGACGGACGTATCCAATTTGCTTGCCAACTGCAAGTCGGTCAAGCAGGTTGTTTTGCAGAGCTGCAGCGACGACAACGACGGGTTGGCCAATATCGGAGGACTAGGGGCTACAAAGCTACGAAACCTCAAGCTGATTTTCCAGGAGCCATTTATATACAACAAACAGTACGATAACGGGTCTATTTAGTTTATGTTTGCTGCAGTTGCTGCTGCTGCAGTTGCTGCTTTTCCAACTCTATCACTTTTCGGCGCAATATAAGGTTGACTGCGTTGAGCAAATCGTTCTTCTGCACCAAGATATCCTTCAACTTTTTGGCGTCGTCGTCCAATTTCTTGATCTTTGCTTCGTACACCGATTTGGCGTCGCTGGCCGACTTTTCAACGTAGTAGCCGGTGCCTATATCAACCAAGTACTCATTCTTTTTCAACACGTGTCCGGGAATGTACAACGAGCTCGTCAATGGTACAAGCAATTGGTCGTTCTTGGACTTTTCCAAATTGTCAACACTGCTGATGCAATCCTTCAATCTAGACTGGGCGGTGGTCAACGCCTGCAATGACTGCGTAAAGTGGGTGACTTCCTGGTCAATATTCTTTCTGAAATCCACCAACTGCTGGGGCGCTAACTGGTTCAAGTCTACCTTTTGCTGCTGTGCCGATGCCATGGTGTACCTGGAGGGGAGTGGGAGTAGGAGTAGGGGCAGGAGTAGGAGTAAGAGCTGGAGGACTATCAATATCAGTAGCAAAAACTTTTTTTTTTTTTTCCTTCTTTCTTGTTCTTTTTCCCTTACAAGTACAACCACCATGGGTAACGACGGCGGAACAATCGCCAAGAGGCTGGATATTTTGTCTTTGCATGGGTTGGATAGGTCTCAGCAAGTAAAGGGAGATGACGACGACGCATCGTTGGTGAAAACTTGTGCCGTGTCCTCATTGCCGTTGTACGACAACGGCCCCATAGTAGGCGATTACAAAGGCAAGCTATACCTCAAGGAGAAGGTGTTGCAGTACCTCCTCGAGTCAAAGGTAGACAAGTCAAAGACCATACCGGCGCTTGCGCACATCAAAGGGCTCAAAGATTTGGTCCCCGTCAAGGTACAGTGGGACGTGATTGACGGGGTGCCGCACATCCAATGTCCCATCACCAAGGAGTCGCGAGATAACAAGACCACATACGCCTACCTACGGCCGTGCGGGTGTGTGATGTCACACAAAGTGTTGACCGAGTTAAGCGGTGACCACTGTCCCGAGTGTAACACCGAGTTTGAAGACTGCGACGTAGTTATCGTTGACCCGCTAACGAGGCACGGCGAGTTTAATGAAAAGAGCTTGCAGGCATTGAGGGACCGCGGGTTGTCACACTCCAGGCAACCCAGAAAGACAAAGAAGGAGGGAAACAGCAATAGCAACAGCAGCAGCAGCAGCAACAACGAAGAGCTAGTAAGGAAACGTAAACCATCGGCCGACCTCACAAACGACAAACGTGTCAAAACATAGATGTGTGTATTCTCTCTCAACTGCAACTATATACAAGCAAATCCAATCACAAAGTAGTGGCCACCCAATCTCCGCTTATTTATCCTCTTCTCTCTTTTCGTGATACTCGTTTTGTTCAAACTTCAACTTCTTCTTGTTCCATGGAGCAAAGTCAGAGTTGGCAAAGACATTGAAAGCCATACTTCCGCTTAGAAGCAAAGCACCGCCAACCAATCCCAAGATGGTCAATCTGTGCACCACATCAGTGGCACGAACATGAAATGGAAGCTGGCTGGTCCTTTTTACGTTGCTTATGGTTGATTTCATGATGGTGTTGAGATTTTGGTTTACCAAAGGGGGACGCTAGAGCTCCTTTTTTTTTTTTTTTTTTTTTCTTTCCTTCTTGCCTTCTTTCGATA
Organism: Zhuliangozyma blackwelliae; assembly: GCA_030579015.1. Lineage (NCBI taxonomy): Eukaryota > Fungi > Ascomycota > Pichiomycetes > Serinales > Debaryomycetaceae > Zhuliangozyma > Zhuliangozyma blackwelliae. The sequence continues at coordinate 24,689 of JAKTZW010000003.1, read as the reverse complement.
CTTTTTATTTCGTTTTATTCGCTTCCTACAAACAATCATGCCTATATCAAGTATCGCAACCAGCTAGCGTCAATGATGCCATTCTCCACCAAAGATGGGTTGGCATACACGAGTTCAAGCAACCAGTAGCTGTTGTACAATCTAAACACGTTCTCCTCCGTTGAACTCTCGCAAGCGCTATTGTCCAAAACCTCCGAAATAATGTACCCCAACAATTTATGCGCACTCTCGTTGATCTGGGTAAAATGCTCCAGGTCTTTGGTGATTCTGGCGCTGTCGGAAAGAATCACCTCTGCCGAGCTCGCCAAGATATGTTCAAACTGTTTGTGGTCAACGTGCCCGATGGGCAAGTCGCCGCTGGTGCCCTCCTCAACAGTGGCGGTTAGTGGCTTCAACGCTTCGTAGTTGCCGATTTCAATGCTCACGGGAAACTGTCGGGGCTGTATACCCTTGATGATAAACTTTTTCTTGGGGGCGGCATTGTCGTCGCCGTCTTCGCTGGGAGGGGCGGCCAAGACCTTGGCCTCGGCGCTGGGGAACGCTCTGGTGACATTCTTGATAAAGTCCACCGCAGGCATTAGCGGCTTGTAGTCATGTTTGTGCTCATTGTTGGGGTCCCAGATTTCCCTAAACTGGTTCTCGTACGCTTTCCAAAGGGAGATTTGCGTCACTTCCGAATGTTCAATGTCTTGGCACGGCTCGTAGCAGCTATGCAACCAAGTGGTGGCTCTCATTGGCTCGGCAAAGCCAACAATGATCTTGTACAACTCCGGCGTGAGTTCGGGGATCGACGTTGGCCCCCGCGTGTACAGAGACCTCTTGGTCAATGTCAATTGAGGAGCAGGTGGCAAAACTACTTCCGGGTCGTTCAAGGGCAAGTTTGACACTACCAACTTGGGCAATTGCTTGACCAAGGTGGTGAATGTGTTTTTGGACAGCGACCCGAGCTGCAAAAGCGTGTACAACCGGTGTCGCTGTGACTCCTTGGACGTGGTGTAGTCGGGGTGCAAGGCCTCAGAGAACAAATACAGCTTGAGAAACTCCAAAACGGCATTGTTCAATTCATTGTCGCCAACAAGCAACTGGCTAGCAATCGACTCCAACTGGGCGTCGGTAAAGGCATCCACACAGTTGCTCGTCAATCGCTCCCTTCTTCCCTCCACCTCCTCCTCGTCGTTGTCATCGTCGTCGTCGTTGTATTGGTCACGATGTATGGTGTGGCTGCCATCTCCCGGCTCGTCCAACCTGGCGTTCTTGTCCCAGATTATCAACAAGTGCGAAATGCACTTGAGTATGTTGACGTACAAGTTCTTGTCCTTGGTGGCCACCAACGTACTCAACAATACGCTGAAAAGCGGGTCGTGCTTGCTATTGTCGATATAGTAGCATGTCAACGGTTCAAGCAAGTCGATTGCATAGTTTAGCGTCTCGGCAAACTCGTTGTCGTACTGACGCAAAGCCTCGACTTCGAAACCGGGCTGGTAGAACCACCCGGACAAGAACCGCACCGCTTCGACCAATCCCTTCTTCAACGTCTTGCTTTGGGACAACCACTGCTGGTTGCGCAAGTCCTGCGCCGCGTTTCTCAAAGTCAACAACGCGTCCAAGCTGTAAGCAAAACAGTCTGGCGATAGACCCGCATACTCTTTTTCGCTAATCAACTGGTACGGCTTGACAAAGTGCTTGACCAATTCGTGTCCCAAAAACGGCGCCTCTTCAAAATCAAATACAGGGTGTATTGAAGTGCGTGCCAAGTGGCTCAACGCCCACCTGATTTCGCTCTCAATGCCCGATTTCAACGACATGTTGATCCTCTTCATATCGTCCACGCCGCGGTGGTTGTGTCCTATAGGGGTGGTGCTGGAACCAAACGAGAGGTAGAGCGCGCCATGGTTGTCTTGACCGCTCCCATTCGCCACGATCGTTGTTCTCGTGTTGCCTGCAATGGGTGCAAGCCCTGTAGAGTTCATGATCTAGATGGTTTGGTATGAATAAAAGGTCTCTTTTCTTTTTTGTTTCTTGTTTTTTTTTTTTTGTCTCTTGTTTTCGTTCTCTTCCTTTATTTTGTTCACCTGTTAGCATTGGCTAGGCGACATTTCCTGTTGATGACGACGACATGGCCATGTCGCGACATTATCTCTACTCGCAATTCCGTCTCCTCTCCCTCCCCAACATATACGGCACCAATCTTTTTTTGTTCCCCCCTGTTATCTCTCCCGAAACTCAATTCCTTCTGTGCAGCGTCTTTCACCTCTCACTTATGAAAGCTAGTCATTTTATTGCTACATTGGCTGCGTCCACCGCAGTAACCACTGCTGGAGTAGCCGCCGCATTTGGAAACGAGTTGAACAACCAGGCTGTGCTCAAGAACAAAAGTCCTGTGGATGGCCACAACCTCCTCGACGATATCTTTGCCCAAACCGGGTCCTTGCCTCAAGAAGTTCAATTGGCATGGGCCGAGATGAAGATGCAATTGCCGTTGTCAACAATCTCCAAATTGGTCAAGCTGTTTGGCAACACCAACCCCAACGGCAACAAGCTCAAAAAGGGGGTACCCGACGCCAAGTTTGAGACGCACGCCAGCGCAAAGTACAGCGACTACCAGTTGAGAGTCAAGAACACCCACCCAGAAGCATTGGGGCTTGACACCGTCAACCAGTATACTGGCTACTTGGACGTCAAGAGCCTCGACAAGCACTTTTTCTACTGGTTCTTTGAGTCGAGAAATGACCCCGCCACGGACCCCATTATTTTATGGTTGAATGGCGGTCCCGGGTGCTCGAGCTCCACGGGGTTGTTCTTTGAGTTGGGCCCCTCGAGCATCAACTCGACTTTGCAGCCGGTCCGCAACCCATACTCGTGGAATAACAATGCTTCAGTTATTTTCTTGGACCAGCCGGTGGGGGTCGGCTACTCGTACACCGGAGGAGAAGAGGTGAAGAACACCGCAACCGCCGCCAAAGACGTGTATGTGTTTTTGGAGTTGTTTTTCCAAAAGTTCCCCCAGTTTTTGCAAAACAAGTTCCACATTGCTGGCGAGTCTTATGCGGGACACTATATTCCCAAATTCGCCACCGAGATCTTGAACAATGCAGACAGGTCTTTTGAGTTGTCGTCGGTGTTAATTGGGAACGGCATCACCGACCCGTTGATCCAGGAGGGCGCGTACCGGCCAATGGCATGCGGGGAGGGGGGCTACAAGCCGGTCCTCACCCCAGAACAATGTGCTCAAATGGACGCCGACTACCCCAAGTGTGCCAAGTTGGCAAGGTTGTGCTACACGTTCCAAAACGCCTTAACCTGTGTTCCAGCGCAGTACTACTGTGACAGCAAGTTGTTCCAGCCGTACGCCGAGACGGGGTTGAACCCGTACGACATTAGAAAGCCGTGCGCTGACGAGGGCGGCAACTGCTACAAGGAGCAGGACTTTGTAGATGACTACTTGAATTTGGACTATGTGAAAGAGGCTGTTGGCGCGTCCAATGTGGACATTTTCACTTCGTGCGACGACACGGTTTTCCGCAACTTTATCCTCGACGGAGACGAAATGATGCCGTTCCAGCAGTATGTTGCCGAGTTGTTGGAGAAGAATGTCCCCGTATTGATCTACGCTGGCGACAAGGACTACATTTGTAACTGGCTCGGGAACTATGCCTGGGTCAACCAATTGGACTATTCTGATGGTGCCAGATTTGCCGCGCAGCCGTTGAAGCAGTGGAAGGGCAAAACCGCAGTTGCAGGTGAGGTCAAGAACTATAAGCACTTTACCTTTTTGAGAGTCTATGACGCTGGCCACATGGTTCCCTTTGACCAGCCTGAAAATTCGTTGCAGATGGTCAACACCTGGATCCAAGGCGACTACACCTTTGGTAATTAAGATTGCTTGCCCCACCCAAGGAAAACAAAGAGATTATGGAGGCGATGGCGACGGCGGCGCCGTCGTTGTCGTCGTCGTCGTCGTCGCGTCGTCTTCTTCTTTGTTTGTTTTTGTTTTCTCCAGAAAATGTAAAGTTTTCTTGGATGTTGTTTTTGTTTACCTTGAAAAAAAAAAAAAGTTTTGTAGTCGCGAAATCAAAAAGTACAATAATGACCTACTACTGTCTCTGCAACCGTAGCGAGCGGGGTTTGAGGGATAGAAGGATAGAAGGATAGAGGAAGATAGCGCGCCCGCGCGTGGGGGTATCATCAAAGGCTAGGCAATACAACCAGCAAGGTCCGTGGTACAGTAGAGGAGACGCTAGTGTGCAAGCGAGATATTTTGTTTGCTTGCATACACTACACGGACCACCTCACAGCCGCATGTATTTACCGCGACAAGTGTATATGGTTGTACTTTGTTTGGGTTGTCTCGGTTTGCCTTGGGTTGTCTCGGGTTGCCTTGGCTTGGCTTTCCTTGGCTTGGTATTGTTTTGTTTTTGCTTTCGGGAATAGCGGTGGTATCTAACTGGATGGGTGGGATGTCTGGATGGGCGGCGAGCACAATTGCGCAGCCTTGATTTGTAAACAAAACACTTTCACCAAGAAATCGCACGCAGGCAACACCCACCCACAAACACACACACAAACACACACAGGTTGCACTGCTATGATCCTGGCGGAGAATGCCGTTTTTTGTTTGAGAGTGGGCCCATCTTTTTATTTTTTTTTTTTGTCTCGTAAAGCTCTTTGGCAATCCAGAACCAAGGACCTTAACCACACGTTGCGCGATGTTGTTTTGCGGCATTCACCAATCACTTGTGGTTTGACAAGAAACATGTGCTACTGTTCCCAGTCGTCTAGCAGCACACTTTTTTCATCTCTACCCTATAGCCGTTCTTAGCCAGTATACGCATGCACCACTCGTCGCCTGGCCACATTTCGCACCCCTCTCCCCTCCCCTCCCCTCCTCAGTGAGTTCCCACACTGTTCCAGTACCAGCAGCTGAATCGTCTTGACGTGCTAAGAGCCGCCTTACAGTTAGCATCTCCCTTTTGCGTGTTGGATTGTTTTATTCTGTGTCCAAGAATTTTTGCAGCGTCGTGCATTAGTAACCAAACTGCTGCATCGGGAAGACAGACTGCTGCATCGAGGAGGCCTGCTTGATCCGTCCACGAGAGCCAAGACAATATCATTCGAGGATTACTCGGTTTCCAAAATATCGCCAGCCACAAAGTCACCGCCAATTGCGATGGTTCAATAGTAAAAGTCAACAAACAAAAAACAATTTCTCATCGCGATGGCAAAGGCTTCTGCTCCTCGGGGAGGAGGGGGAGGAAGAGGAAGAGCTATAAATACAAGACCCAATCTCCCTTGATGTAGTTCACTTTTTTCATATCCTTCTTACTATCCTCACTAAACCAACTTTATACTTTCGCTAAAACAATGCAATTCTCCACTTTCGCTACCATCTCCACCTTGGCCCTTGGTGCTTACGCCAAGTACTCAAACTCCACTGAAACTGTCACTGACGTTGTCACCGAGTACACCACCTACTGCCCAGAGCCAACCACGTTGACCTTGACTGTGTGTGACGACGTCTGCACCACCACTGTTTGCGAAATCACCGAGCCCACCAGCTTGACTGTTACCAGCTGTTTGGTGTCCAAGACTCTTGCCGGTCCAGTCACTGTCACCGAGTACACCACCTACTGCCCAGAGCCAACGACGTTGACCTTGACTGTTTGTGACGATGTGTGCACCACCACTGTCTGTGAAATCACCGAGCCCACCAACTTGACTGTCACCAGCTGTTTGGTTACCGAGAGCTCCACCAAGGCTGCTCCATCATCTTCCAAGGCTGGTCCATCTTCTTCCAAGGCTGAACCATCTTCGTCCAAGGCCGCTCCATCTGCTTCCAAGGATGCTCCATCTGCTTCCAAGGATGCCCCAATTACTATTACCACAACCAAGGATGCCCCAATTACTATTACCACAACCAAGGATGCTACATCGACTGTGACTTTGTCCAAGGCTGCTCCATCCAAGCCTGTGTCGACTGTGTCTACTTTGGAGGTTCCAGCCAACGTCACCTCTTACGAAGGCGCTGCTGTTAAGCAGGCTGCTGGTGCTTTGGCCGGCTTTGCTGCTATCGCCGTCGCTTTGGTTTAAGAGAACATTGCCTTTTTTTTTAATTATTAAAGAAAACCCCCCCCCTTGGTTCAGTGCATTTGTTCTTTTCAAATGTATTGACTCTGCTGGGGTGCTTTTGCAACAAGCTCCCAACTTTTCGGTTTCTGTTTGGCTTTATAGCCTTGCTTTGCTTTCCAGCTAGCTGTCGGTCCTTTTTTTAAGACAAGCTGGTCCATACTTTTATTACCCATTCATATCGTGCAGTGTGAACTTTTTACACTCCACAAACATATATATATATACCATTTATATTCGAACCATATCCTTTTCAATTCATGCCAACACCCTTTACGATACTGCACCAAGCGCTACCAACCATTGTCTTTAGTCTTTTTTTTTTTTTCTTTTTCAGTTTGGTTTTTGCTTTTCCTTCTTTCCTGATCCCTGCAAAGCTTTTTCTCTGCTTTGGAGAACAGAGACTTTCAGTAATTGTTCACAAAGAGTCAGTACCACCCTTCAGGGCCGCCTTTCCTCCTTTCCCCCCCACCATCATGACACACCATCAAGAGGAAAGCCGGACTTCCCAATTTCCAAAGTCGTCTCGTTTCTTTGATGGCTCCAGCCTCCCGGATATACGGTCGTTCCAGCTTGTTCGAGGTAGCAGGCCGGTTACATTTAATGGGCAACTGGCAAATTTCAACTATTGCCCCTTCAATCTACCCCAGCTGAAAGCAAAGACCAATGTGTTCTTGGACTACAATAACCTACCTAGCAAGATCTCAATCGCGCCACCAGCACAAGCACCAGCACCAGCACCAGCACCGCAAGCGTCGCTGTCGTCTTTTTTTGATGCCAGCCACGACAGCCACGCCATTCCGGTTTACCACCTCAACGAAGAACAAAGCCGAGACCCCATTGCGTTCATCAATAGTGTGCTGGAGGTTGGCAAACAATACGGCGCAATCAAGGTGAAACTACCGCCGCGTGACACCGACTTGTTCCAATCCACGATACAGATCAACTCTGACTTGTTCTGGTTCCAGACCAATAAGTTGTTGAATAACCCGAGACAGGATGAGCTATACATGAGGCTAAAGTTTTACCACGACCTTCTCGAGTTCCACAGGAGTGAAGAGTTTGCCAAATTCGAGGATCCTGAAAACGGTAAAAAGGCCTTTGCGTTTCACCTGAGCAAGTTGCCCACTATTGACAAGAGGTCGGTTGATTTGTACAAGCTTTACCGCTCGGTGGTTATCCGTGGTGGGTTTATGGAAGTGATCAACAAAAAATTGTGGGCACAAATTGGCCGCGAGTTGGGATACAAGGGGAAGATCATGACAAGTTTGAGTAGTTCATTGAAGGCGTCATACCACAAGATTCTTTACCCGTTTGAGTTGTATCTTGGCAGCGCGCCGCACGATTATGCGGTCAAAGAGGAACTGGCCAGCGAAGTTGTGAATGATAATGGAAAACGAACATTGCAACCGGCGGCGGAAGACGTGAAGCGGCAAAAAGTGGAAACCACGCAACAGCAAACACAGCCACAGGCAGAGTCACAGGCAGAGTCACAGACAGAGATAAAGGAACAGGCACAGCCACAACCACAATCAAAGCCAAGAGCTCCTTTGATTGTGGGGTCGGCAAAGGAGTTCAAAAGATCAATTAAATCGAAATTTGCCAAAGGGTTTTTGTTGAACGCCCCACACTTGATAGATGTCAAGCAGCCCAACGTGTTCACCATCAAGCAGGAGGATAGAAAAAGAAACCGAAAGGGTACCGATATAGTCGAGTCGCCGATCTTGCCCCAAACCGAGTTGGAGCATGCTATGGAGTATATCCTAGACAGCCAGGACGAGTCGCGCCTCAAATCGGCTCCCAAAATTGCTTCCATATACACGTTGCGACAGTTTATGGAAAAGGATATCAAGTTTCAAGAGTTTGTCATTGAAAACAACTGGGCCAGTTTCAGCAACGACACCACGGAGCGAAACACGATCCGGGTCGACTTGTTGGAACAATTGTACTGGAAGTACGTCAGCAACGACAACATTCACAAGCGCCTCCGCGACGGGCTTGAGTTGGAAATGGGAGTCGACATCCCCAACAGCATTAACGGGTCCGGCTTTGTCAAGTTGGGGGACTATTTGACCAGCTACAAGAATGTGTTGAACAGCGCCCATCTCAACAACCCAAACAACAAGACCGGGGCAAGCACAAAGCCTGGATCCCACCTCAACCAGCCATCACAGAGCACGCCAGCGTCTGAAAAAGTGTTTGATGCCACAAACTACATTGAAAGGTTGAATCAAGCGGCCATGCACCCTTGGAACTTGCACAACTTGCCAAGTCTTCCCAACACAATGTTGAGTGCGTTGCACGAATCCGACGTTAACAACCTCGAGTTGATCGGCACCAAGTTGAACATTGGCATGACCTTTGCCACCCAAAACTGGCTGTGCGAGGACCACTTTCTTCAGCTAGTCAACTACCAGTTCTTTGGCGCCACCAAGAGGTGGTACTTTATACCCGAGCTGGAGTTTGACAAGTTTGAACGGTTGGTGTATCAAGTCAACCAGGAGGAAGTATCGCGCTCGCACATCAACAACGCGGAGAAAACAGTTGACCTGGCAAAAGTGGCGGGGCTTCTTGGCTTTCTGGATATAAGCATGGACCACGAAATACTCTTGACTACCTTGGACAACTGCATCAACACCAAGCAAGACATACGATTGCGACACACAAACCGCAAATTCCAGCGCCTCTTGTCGCACCCGGCGCCTTTCCGATACAACCAGGAGTTTATGATCACTCCCGAGATGTTGGAGGCGAACGGGATCCGCTATACAACCACCCTCCAAGAACCAGGCGAGTTTATTGTCAAGTTTCCCAAATCTTACTCGTCAAATATATCGTTTGGCTTCAACTTGAGTGAAGAGGTCAACTTGGCGACCCAGAACTGGCTCAACTATGCGCTCGAGGGGGAAAAGTGGCTAGCGAAGCAAGGAATCTTGCCCAACTTTCTGACCTTTAAGTTGTTGGCCAACGTGGCGTTGATGTATGACAGCGGGAACAATGTTTTGTTTGATGCCGATATCTATTCCAAGGTGGCCGAGGTGTACGATGGCGTGTACCAAGAAGAAATTGCCTTGCGGAACCAGGTGCGCACGTACAAGGTGAAGGAGGTGTTGCTCGATGATAGAAAGGCAGACACCATTTCGGACGACGTATTGAACAATGCATTCCCGTCCAGAGTCGTGTTGATAGACCCCAAGGCCAAACACCAGTCGTGCATAGTTTCGATGCAGAGTTTTCTTTGGTACCAGGAGCAGGGGAAGGTCTCTGACCTCAACGCCGAGTTGCAGGTATTTTACTCCGACGACAAGCTCAAAACATTTTCCAAAACGTTGCACACCTACTCCGTTGACTTTGAGTCGTGGATGAAGAACTACGAGGAGTTGATGGCGGCAAACGAAGATGTGTCGTTGAAATCCTATAAATTTCTACTCAGCGAGGGCGAAAAGATTTGCTCTTCGATTGCCTCAATCAATAAAAAGGAGCTAGACCAGGAGAGGTTCAATCTTTTCAAAAACTATGTGGAGAACTTGAGGGGGTTTCTTGATAGTTCAAACAAGTTCATTGAAGAGTGTCAGGCCTTGTTGGCAATCAAGCACCAGCAAAGGATCAGAAATGGCGATTCGTCGCAGCGCGTGTCATCGTTTGGCGAATTGGTCAAGCTAGTGGATAAGATCCCGACTTTGAATTTCAAGTGTCCAGAAGTTGACCAAATACTCGAGTTCAAGATGGAAATTGAGAATTTTGACAAGGCAAGCAGGCAGCTTTTGTCGAAAAAGAACAAATCGTTGCAAGAGTTTGACGACTTGATCAACTTGGGCGAGAGCTTTGGTTTGGTGATACCGTCGTTGGAGTTTATTATCCGTGTTCGAGACAGAATGAAGTGGCTTCGGGTCTATGGTTTGATCAGCAAGGGTGTTGATCCGTATGCCGACAAGAAGCAGGTCTTTTTGTTGAGCGATTTAAGGAGCCTTTACCAGCAGGGGTTGGAGGTCTTGTCTGGCGCCGATTTGGAGGTGGTTAAAGAAATTGGCCGCATTTTGAATGAGAGTATTGTTTTTGACCGCGAGGTGAGCAAGTTTTTGCAGTACGAGTATGTGCACGATTTGGACTTGAAGGTGTTGAACCAAATTGCAGAGCGGTTCAGCAAGGAGAAGTTGTTTATTTCGATGGAGAACTATACCGAGTTGTCCAAGGTGCACTCGAATGCAAAGTTGGTATCCCAGTTTCAAAAAGTGGGAAGGTCGTCGTACCCCGAGCTCAGGCTGTTGTACAGCCAGATTGAAGAATGCGGGTTAAAGTTTGACTTGACAAGGCTTGCGGCCAGGTTATCGGCAACAGAGAAGTGGCTCGATGAAATCTGGGAACCTATTCGCCGGTCAAAGGTTATAACCACATTGAACAAGGACGTTGAGCTGGAGCATTTGAATTCCAAAATGACCATGAACTCCAAGTTTGTTGCGAAACTATACCAATTGTTGTACAAGTCCGAATTCAGTCTATCTGAAGAAGACGAGTATCGCGAAAGCTCGTCTTTTCTTTCCAAATTCAACCCGCAGTCGGAAACGTCGCCCAAGTTTTACTGCATCTGTCGTGAGTATGAGCATGGCACGATGGTTGAATGTGACAAGTGCAGCGAATGGTATCATGTTCAGTGCGTGAAGGAGCTTTCGAGTCCCAACGACGACAATTATGTTTGCCCCACGTGTTTGTTGATTGCCGGGACATCATCAACTGATTCGTTGTTGCAATCGCAGATCACGCTTGACAGAATCAAAAGGGCTTACAAGGAAGCGGGTGGATTGGAAACGTACCCTGTTAACGAAGTACAAGTGATGAAAGAAGTGATTGAAACAATGGATAGGTACCACCTGTTGTACCAAGACCTGGTTGGTAAAATCATGAACGAACTGGACATTGACTTGAAGTTGGATACCTTGCGGTTTGTGTTGAGAAAAATGTACGCTAGTGGTGTTTTGCTTGGCGATTTGTTTGAGCATGTGTTGAATTTGATACGGCTGTTTGAGAATGTGTTGCAAGAGTCTAGAGCCAGCCCCACAGACCAGGTGAATGGCATAAAGCAAAAAGTGTCGTCTGAAGCGACTAGAGCGGAGGAGGTTAAGAGTGACAAGGGCAGGGCAAGTTGTGAGTCTTTGCCGAGAGATGCTGTGGATTTACTGCAATGGGGTGACGCAGAAACACCTGGTGATACTGCCAATGGAGTGCAGCATAAAGAGCATGGCGATGACGCCGACGGGGTTGGTGCTGGTGCTGGTGCTACTACGGATATTGCCAATGGCCATGAGACTGGTGCTGAGTGTGACGAAAAGAAAGAGACTGGTGCACATGAAGACGTGAAGGCTGGAGAAGGGGTAAAAGCAGAAGCAGAAGCACAAGCAGAAGCAGAAGCAGAAGAAGAAGCAGAAGGTAACAAGCCAATGGCACCGGAAACGCAAACTCCTGCCACGGACTTGACGGTGTCATGGGACACGGTCAATATCAAAACCGATTCCACCCGTGGGAGTGAGGACCCACACCAATGTGACAAAGTATAGTTTTGTACATAGAACGCGTATCGCAAGAGACAACAACAACAAAAAAAAAAAAATCTGTTTACATTTTGGATTTTACAACAAGCACTCCTCCAAGACTTTACTACCAACAGCGCGCTCTTCCGTGCCAAGAGGATCAAGAAATGGTGGTTGCAAATAAGGGACACACGGCGATAGACGACTTGATTGAGTTGAGCTGGAAACGAACGGCACGGGGAAACTCCGACTCGATGTTCATCTACTCCATCCGGGCACTCATTAGCGAGATGGAGCAAATCTTGAGACTACCAGCACCATTGTTGACTGCTTACGAGACCCGGCTACTAGACCAGTTGATCAAGGACAAGCCACAGTTGAAGGTGATGAGAACCGATTTCAAGAGGTTCATTTTGAGCTGCATCGACTTTAAGAGTGTTGAAGACTTGTTGCGCGTGCGATTTGGCATGAGCGAGATCGAGGTAGAGCACCGCCTCGACCTAGCGGCAATGTCGAGCTCTGTAGCGTGGTCAAAATCCCCCAAGCCATTGTCGGCACAACCTGACCAGCTGCGGGATACTGTATGGGACAGCACCAGGGCAAAGGATGAGGAGGAGAAGAAGAAGAAGGAGGAGAAGGAGGAGGAGCTTGCGCAAGAGATTGTGCGCAAAAACAGGGAGGTGGCGAGGCTTCTATCGGAGAGTAGAGAGCAAGCGCAGCGCATACGACTACTAGAAAGTGAGAATGATGCTTTGCAAAAGCAAACCAAGCTGCTTCAAGATCAATTGGCCCGGCCTCTGGGAGATCGGTGGACGCGACAAGCTCTAACGAAATTGAAGGACAGAGACCAGGTCATCAAAGATTTGAACAAAGTGTGTCACGCGTACCGCCAGGAAATCAGCCAGCTTGAAAGGAGGGAAGCAGAGGCGGCGAGAAGCAAACAAGAGTTGGCGAAAACTATGCTTGAGCAAGATGAGTTGGTTGCGAAATTGCTGCGGATACTCGATGTCGAAGCGCCCAACAAGATCCGCGCGTTCTGGCTCAGGTTGCCATTTATCAAGCAATACTACCTGTACTTGAAATACAGACAAGAAAACAAAGACGTCAAGGTAGTACTTTTGAATGGTTTGGGACTTGTCCTAACAACAATACTATTGGGAAACGCCATGCAGCTTGTGTATCGGCTTTTTGTCCATGTACTAGCCGCCGAGCCATCCTTGTACGTCTACGACGACTATTCAACCAGGTGGGCGGCGGCAAGATCGGTGCTTGACCTGTGGCGAAACGTTCCCTGGTTGGAGCATTTGGTTGAAAGCTTGGCAGAATGGTGACCAGTTCACCAGCAATGAAGCCAAGTCAAATAATATAGTACAACAGGACAGATTCGAAATGCAATTTATATATATATACATAGATGTATACAAACGTCCCGGATAAGCCCCTGACACCAAAAAGAAAAAAAAAAGAGAGAGGAGGGAAGAAAAAGAAAATTATACATCGACTCAACTCCGCTTAGTTCATTTGCTTAACCAAAGCGTTGATGAATTGTTCTCTGTTACCAGAGTCACCACCTTGGATAAAGTGTTGGAACTTTCTAGCTCTGAAACCACCGGTTGGGTTGGACAACTTGAATGGCCACAAGAAGTTGTTGACTTGCTTAAAGTTTGGACCAACGGTGTAGATCTCGTGGATCAAGTCTTCAATGGACAAGATGTTGTACTTGCCCAAGTTAGCCTCAATGATGGCATTGTCAGACAAAGCGATTCTTTGCTTGTTGACCTTTCCGAAACCTCTCTTGTACACCAATTGTCTGATGGTGGCCAAAGATGGGTAACCGTAAGCAATGTATGGGTCAGCCAACTTGAGCAACTCCAAGGTAGCCTTGGTCAATCTGACGAAAACACCGGCGTTGATCTGGGTCAATCTCAACAATTGCATAATCTTTCTTGGCTTTGGTGGGATCTTCATGATACCCTTGATTCTGACAACGAAAACCAACTTGGATTGGGCATCGACGTAGTAAGAGTCAGAAGCCTTGGCGTCTCTCTTGGCAGTGATGACGGATCTTTCAGCTTCCTCGTACTCCTTTTGGTAAGCAGCAGCTCTGTCGAAAGTAGCTTGTCTCTTTTCCTTGTTGGCCTAATGAAATAGTTAGTAAACACGAATCGCCGTAAAAACGTGTGCCACTAGTCTCAAAACTCTTGTCAGTCCCGAAAGATGGTTAACTGAAAGACAGCATCGCCGTGGCTAGCCATAATCAAATTGGTTGTTTTCATCCTAAAAAATTTCAAGTAGTGGCACGACGAGGAGGGGGGAGGGGAAAGGGGGGTTGATGCGGTACATACGGCTTTTCTGGCCTTCTTGGCAGCAGCTCTTTCTTCAGCAGTCTTTTGCTGGGCCTTGGCCTTCTTTTGCAAGGTTTCTGGTTTCAAAGTACTGTTGAACGGGAACAAGTTAGTATTTGGGAAAGAGGAACTTCACTTTCCTAGCATGCTTCCCTCTTTTTTATTTACGGAGCTCTGGCACGATTGCAACTGCCGGAAAGGCAGTATGCGCGAGCGTGGAACTGAACAGCCACGTTCATTCCACCTCTCGTCCAAGAAGTTCCAAATATACTCAGAGGAAAACAGATGTATCAGGCATTGGCTAAAACAAAGTTTAGTGAAAGACTGCAAGACAATCTGAGTTTCCCTTGGTAAGAACGCATCAGTTGAACCAATGCTAATGTTCCAAGTAACCTTTCTTTTTTTGGCCCTTCCCACCAATGGCAATACCTCGCTCGGGAGTGAGGTAATAACGCCTTCGTGGAGACAGTAAAGGTGGAGTTTCAGTCACATGGCAAAACGGACAAACCCCTGGCAATACCCGGGATATGTAGTCCACCTTGTAATTTGAGCTGATCGTCTGTGCGGGCCAGCCTGTCAACATCTGTCTGCTGCTAGACCGAACGGTGGTGAATCACATACGTAGCCATCTTGATGCTTTTGGTTGTAGAATGAGGATTTGAAAAAAAAAAAAAAATTGAAAATTACTACCACAGAATTTTGTAATAGCTTTTTCGCCTAGTGAGGGTGCTTGACATGCAGGAGTGGCATCGACTAGGGTTCTAGCCCGTGTATATTTGTGCACGTGACATACACACATATATAGAGGAACTTTTGAATCTGGTATAACTATTACTACTACTCCATCGATTGAGGGATATAAATGACAGTTTGATGTTTAAAGGTGTACGTGTGTACCCGCCATGATGAGCGAGTCATTCTGTTTGCTGCAAAAAAAGGACTCTGAATTAACGATATTAACCTAAACCATCGTCAAAAAGCTGAGCAACACCTACGCGCATCAGGCACCGCAAGGTTGTTTGAACCGCAGGGGAAGAGAAGTGGAGGGAGGGGGAGGGGGAGAGAACAGAGGTTCGGTCAGTCAAAAGTAACGTCTATGTGTCCTCTACATGATATCGTTGATGTTGGCCGGCATCTCCCTAATCTTTGTCGAGTAATGCCTTTGGAGCTCCTTCAAGGTGGAAATGTCCTCCTTGGTAACCAAACTGATGGCTGCGCCCTTTCTCCCAAACCGGCCGGACCTGCCTATACGGTGAATGTAGTTTTCCTTGTCGAGCGGCAAGTCGTAATTGATAACCAACGACACCTGCTGAACGTCGATTCCTCTGGCCCACACATCTGTCGAAATCAACACTCGCGAGTTGCCCGTTCGGAAATCGTTCATAATGGAATCCCTCTCATCCTGCTTCATGTCACCGTGCATGGCGACAACAGTAAAGTTTTGCTTCTTCATTTGGTCCGCAAGCCAGTTGACTTTTATCTTGGTGTTGCAAAAGATCACCGCTTGCGTGATGGTCAAGTTGTCGTACAAGTCGCATAGCGTGTCGAGCTTCCAGTCTTCCTTCTCACACTGGATGTAGTACTGCTTGATTCCCTGCAACGAGATCTGGTCCTGCTTCACCAATATCTTGACGGGGTCCGTTGTGAACTTGCCGGTCATTTCCAAAACCTCGCGCGGCAATGTTGCACTCACTACAACCACTTGCACTGACGGAGGTAGCTGTTTGTAAACCTCATAAATCTGCTCCTTGAACCCCTTCATAAACAACTCGTCGGCCTCATCGAGGATCAACATCTTGATGTTTCGGGTCGAAAGGTTTCTCCTCTTTATAACGTCGACGACACGGCCAGGCGTACCGCTGACAATCTGCTGGCCCTGCTGCAACTTTTTGATATCCTCGCCCACGTTTTTCCCGCCAATACACGCGTGGGTATGAATGTTCATGTAGTCGCCCAAGTGCTTCACCACATTCTGTATCTGCACCGCCAATTCCCTTGTGGGCGACAATATCAACGCCTGGCACTCTTTCGACTTGGTGTCAATCACCTGTAGCATGCCGATGGAGAATGTGGCTGTCTTGCCAGTCCCGGACTGGGCCTGTGCTATAGTGTCTTTGCCGCTAATGATTTGCATT
Organism: Zhuliangozyma blackwelliae; assembly: GCA_030579015.1. Classification (NCBI taxonomy): domain Eukaryota; kingdom Fungi; phylum Ascomycota; class Pichiomycetes; order Serinales; family Debaryomycetaceae; genus Zhuliangozyma; species Zhuliangozyma blackwelliae. The sequence goes on along the minus strand of JAKTZW010000003.1, from coordinate 8,561 downwards.
ATTGCGCGTGATTGGATTGCCGATGGCGCCTCAAACCCATAGCCGTATATCCCTTTAAGAAGCTCTGGTTTCAACTTCATGCCCTCAAATGTGCGGTGGACTTTGATACCCTTGGTGGACTTGTGGCTAAACTCCAACTCGTTGTCAAACTCCCTATCGAATTCATCCATTGTTGTAGCAAGTATGTTTTGTATGTGGGGGCAGCTATGAGTATGCCCTTTTTTTTTTTGCTCCAGCTAAATATATTTTTTTTGTTTGATTCGATGAGTTTAGTTCCCTGCTCTCATCAATGACTCCACCACCAACAACATCATCATCAACAACAACAACAACAACAACAAATCGTTCCATTATTGTCTTGATCGGAGGCGGGCACGCGTCTGGGAAAAAGACAACCGCGATATCTCTTAAAAAAGAGTTGCAAACAATGGTTCCTGAATCGTACGTGGACGTCCAGATCATCGATATGAATGACTATAAAGACGACGGCCCGGCATCGGTAAACTCTAGCCAGTTTGCCAGCAGCAAGTCCATGGCCATCACCGTTAATAAGGATGGACACAGCTTCCCGCGTCTTAAGCCGTCGAGGTTCCAATTCGCCAAGCTAAAGCAGCATCTTTCGAACAACTTGGAGTCGGGCGCAGGCGAGCCTCAAAAGATCTTTCTTGTCCACGGCTTGTACGCCTTGTACGATAAAGAGATTAGGCACATGTCGCACATAAAGGTGTTTATAGATAGCGACCCAGACACCCGCTTGATCAGGTGGATAAGGCGAGACGTTCTTCAAACCCACATCGACACCTTGGAGGGGGTCATCAATGCATACCTACTCGGAGCCAGGTCAGAAATGAGCGACTTTATTTTCCCCACCAAGGAGTTTGCCGACGTTATAATGCCCAGGGGCGCAGAACCCAATGGCGTCCGGTTGGTGGTTGACGGCGTGATGCTGTATTTGGCCGATAAGCATTTGCAGCCCGAGAAGATGTACTTGCCGGAAACACCAAACTATTTGCGTCCCAGCGAAATCGGCAACTTTGAAAAGGAGAGGTTTGACGTTCAAAAGAACAAGTTTTACCAGTTGAACTAATGAATGCCTACTTTTTTTAATTGGCAATGTTTATTTATTTATTGATTCTCGGTTTCTATCTACTTTTAAGCAAAAGTGCCATTTTTTGCAATCTCGCTAATGGGGTCCTTCTCGAGCGAATAGTGTTCTGCAGAGTTGGCCATCTTTTCGGCGGGGATCTGTTCTCTCAATCTTTTGTCGGCAGAATACCAAGCGTTGAGCAACACGGGCATCTCATTGGCCTTTAAATCGTCGGTGAACCCGGGGTGCACCTCAAAAGTGCTGTGCTCAATCAACGATCTTATCACATGGTACAATCTCTCGTAAGAAACACCACACTTGATAAACATCTCCACCACTGCTCCCCTTGGCGGCTTCTGCATGGCTGCATTCTCGTCAATGGCTTCCTGGAGGTACTTGCTTATCAACTTTACCAACTCATCAATGGGAAATACCAAATCGTTAGAAGACACCTTGGACCCGCAGCTTATAAACGCTTCGTTCAACTGTATGTAGAATGGCGGCTGCTTGGCCTTGTCGTTCGCCACCGAAAACTCGTGAAACACCTTTTCAAAAAACAACTCCCATCGCTTCAAGATATCGTCGGTGTTTTTGTAATCCGATATTTTGAAAATGAGTAGCGAGATGTCGTAGTAGCCCAAGGGGTCAGTATAAGTGTTGAACAAGTCGCTGATGGGCAAGATTTTAAAGTTTAGCGCCTCGGTGGCGAGCGTCTTATTGTCCTGCGACACCCGCGAGTCCTGCCCGATCCGGCTCAAAATGTCCAACTGGACGCTGGCAACGTCAAACAACTCTTGGATCACGCTGGATAGCTGGATCACCTTTTGCCGCAAGTTGGGGGGACAAACGCAGTTGCAAAAGCCATTGGCGCGGGAAAGATACTCAACCCTTTGGCTGAGCTCCAACTTGAATTCGGACACGGCCAACGCGTACAAGATCTTGGCCGCATCAAAGTAGTCTTCCCTTTTTGCGTGGTACAACCAAATCAAGTTGCTCAAGGCCAAATCGTTTTCCGACTTTTCCTCCAAAAATGGTAGAATAAAGGGCGTGTTGATCTCCAATAGCCTTTCGCTAACGCCCTGCAGAATGAACCAATCGTAAAACGCATACTGAAACTCCCGGTCGTTGAAGCTGAAACAGGTTTCGTAAGCAGAATCTCTAAGCTCCAAAAACTCATTCACCAAAAGCTGGTTGTTTGATTCTGTCACCTTTAATGCTTTCATGTCAACCTTGACGAGAATGTTGAATATCAATGCGTACAAGTTTTGCTTCTTCTTGCCGGTTTCAACAGCATCTCTCTGCAAGTTCAACGGGTTGGTGGCCTGGCCAAAGGGAAGCGGTGAAGCTTGGGCATTGGCGGCCAACTTTTGCGATATATTCAACAACATGCCCACGGCCCCGGCATAAAACTCAAGCTCCAACATAATGTTGATGCAATTTTCAATATTCTCCAACGTCAAAGACTCGTATGCCTTTTCAAACAACAAAACCGTGTGTCTCAAACACTTTAGCTTCATGTCGTTGTCTCTAGACCCAATCTTTTTCGCTCTTGTCAAGTTTTCAATAGCTTTAAAGATAAACACGTCGTCGGTGGAGCAGAAAGATCCGCATCGCATTTGCAAGGACGACGCAATCAAGTCGATCGAGCCGCCTTTCAAAATGGTTTTGTTGATAATGGACGACAACAAGTCCTTGACCAAGTTCTTCACGTCTCTGTTGGGTAGCAAAATGTCTTTGAAAGTAAGGGTCAAAAGGTTGGCCTGGTTGGTCAACGACAAGAACTGGAAAATCTCGTTCGAGTTGGATTTTTGGTTGGTTTGCGTCTCCTCAATAAGCACCATCAAGAACGACAACGCCTCCTTTATTGATGCCAACGACTTGACGATGGATGTAAACGCAATGTGCTCGGCCCGGAGACAAACCTCACTTTCAAACTGGCTAGGGTCCGAGCTATAGTTGGGCGCATTCAACCCAAGAATGTTGGTGCCATTCTCAACAAAGAAATCAAGCAAAACTATGATTGACCCAATGAAAAACTCCACCTTTTTCTTGTCAATGTTGAGTCCCTGGATAAGGAGATTGCCCTCCTTGATGCTGGAAACTTCGACTTCTCCACCCGGGGTCAACTTGATGTGCGCCAAGGGACTAAACACTTTTCTATCCCAATAGTCTCGGAGCAACCTCGCAACCAACAAACACGTCCCATAAAACCGATCGCTCAATACTACTTGTTCAACCGTGGGGTGGGCTGACGTATTGAGCGATACCGATGTTGGCTGCTGGTGGTGGGGAGGAAGCGAGACCAAGGAATTGAGAGGCGCCGAGGCGGCGGCGGCAGCAGCAGCCTGCAGCAGTAGCAGATTTTGTTGTTGTTGTTGTTGTTGTTGCTGTTGCTGCTGCTGCTGCGAGGTATCGGTTGTCAAGCGGGGGCCATTGCCGCACGTCGAAAACAAAACTTGCGCCTTTCGAGTATACGACTCGTTGGCATTGTATGCCCCGTATGAGCACGCCAAGTATAACAAGCTTGAACAAGTTTCCTCATACCCATTCTCTTCAATAAAGTTTTCAATGACGCTATCGCTCAAAGACTTCAACACTTGGTCCGATGTTCTAAACTGGTAGATGGTGATGCCAAAGTTTGTCAACACGGCAAACCTCAACGGCTCCTTTGTGTACTGGCTGGCCGCTACATTGGCATACCCGTTTGGAGTTTCGGTTGCATTCATCGATGGCGTCAACTGCACAATGCCCTGGATATACGTGTACGGGGCATCTTCGCTAAACACGTACTTTTTGAACTCGGCGTCTTCGACCAACTTGTTGTTTTTCTTCAAGTAGCCGTAATTGGTGGTTGCAATAAACAACTTGTCCGATCGCTTGGTCTTTTTGGCGCAAATGAAAACACCGGGGCTTATAATCTGGGCGATTTTGGTGTTTTTGAGCAACTGCGACCTTTGTTGACTAGCAATCAACTGCGACATGTACTGGCGGTCCCTCGTGAATGAGTCCAACTCGGGGTTGATCTTGGGGACTTCTCTAGATGGCGGGAACTTGATGTTGACGAGGTTCAACTTTAACGCACCGGCTGCGCTCATGGACGACGTGAGCAACATGGAAAAGGTCGAGGTTGACCCTAGCTTGAGCAAAATTCGGCAGCCATCGCTGGTAACGGCAATCAACTGGATGGAGCTGGATTCGCGTGGCGATATCCGGTGAATGCTAATAATCTTGAACCGTTCAAAGAGCTTAAAGTTGCTAGCGTCAACAAAGACACTCGACGCAGACTTGAAAATCTGACTCGGCGTCAACTTGCTGCCCTCCGCGAGCTGCGTGTCGTGCTTGGGCTGCAACTTGTACACCCGAATCACAGACTTGTTGGAAAGCGAGTATAAAATGTCTCGGTCGCCATCCACCTCCAACTGCACAATGCATTCGGGAGCATTCGCCAAGCTGGAAGCTTCGGCCGAGTCGCCCGAACCAAACAAGTCCATGCCCGGCAATTTGTGTGGAATGACACTGGAAAACCCCCCCTTGGTGAGACACGTCTTGTCACACTTGTTCTTGGTAAATGTCGATTTGTTGGAGTACTCCAAGCGCCAAATATTTATCCCGTCCCCCTCCCCGCTAAAGTAAATGTCGTTTGTGTTGGGGTTCACGGCAAAGTTATTGACGGCCAAGCCCTGGGTCGACACTGACAAGTCTGGGTTGAAGATTTCCAAGTTGTTCATCGCCGCGTCGTACTTGACAATGAAAATGTGGATATCCACCGTGGTGGCAACCAACAACAAGTGGTTCACCTCCTCGAGAAACACCCCCTTTTTGGGCTTTACCAATCTGACTGTCAATATCGTGTGTTTGATCTGGTCAATTGTTAGAAACTGTGACGCTTGGTTGAACGATGACTGTGGAAGCGTGTAGTTCCACAACACGAGCTTATTGTCAATGGCGATCCACGTTCTCTCAATCTCGGGGAACAAGCCAATTTTGGTGATGCATTCGGTGGAGTTGTACTCCTCAAAAAAGCGGTCCGGCAAGTTCAACTGCTGCACCTGCTCAAACCGGGAAAAGTCCTTTAGTCCATTTTCGTAATCAAAATAGTAGTTGTCTAGCCCCGATTCGGTCTTGCTCACTGTTTCCGAGTAAAAGAGATCGTGGGGGATGGTGGCATCGATCTTGTTCAAGTTGGAAATAAACTTTGATCCCAACTGCAATGGTGGTAGGTTGGCAAAGTCGGGTACGTTTATTCTATAGCTTGCTTCTTTGGCCTCGGCCCCGACAGTAGGGGCAAATCTCCGCGGCAACTGGCCCCTTGCTGGTGGTGGCGCGACGCTAGTGTCCTGGTGCAATTGGAGCGAGTCCGATAATGGGTCCCTCAACTTCAATGTTGGCACTATATACTTTGAATTCGGCGGTACATTGTTGGAGCTGGTGGATCCCGTGATGCCTGGAACTTGCACCGCCATGATGATTGTGGGTGTGTTGGTGATGCTGTGGTCTGCGTGTGTTGTGCTTACAGCCTGTGTACATAAAGAAAAAATTTCAACACCAAAAAAAAATAAAAAATAAAGAATGGTGTAGCTGGGCAATGCACGACCATCAAGCAACAATAAGGGAAGAGCTGTGAAGAGGGGGTTGTAAGAAGGGCTATATAAAGGGTTGTAAAGAATGGATGTAAAAAAAGGGGGGGAGGGCTGTAGGGAGGGCACCGCAGTACTCTGGTGCTGGATATTCTCATGTTCAACACCCATAATTGGTTTTTACGATTGACTGAAACTTGGCCTGGCCTGGTCCTGTGAAGGTTGATTCACATAGGAGTAAAGATGGGCTCGGCTTGGCCGGTTTGTTGAGATGTACGCGTGCCAAAGTGGCAGGTCAATGCGTATAGTACATCTTCAATGTCCAATGTGTAGGAGGGGAAGGGTGCAACTCTCCGCCATTGACAAAAGAGTGGGTGTCCAGGAGCAAGCAATCCCCCATAGAGAGAAGGATTGCCATGGAGAAACAAACATTCTTTTTCTTTAGAAAAAAAAGGAGCCGAGCTCAAGAGCCACACCCCACACCCCATATATTACATTCTTTTCACCCATGCGATTTCTTGTTGTGCTTGGTACCTTTACATGCCTTGTTAGTGCGTTCCCCTTGGGATTATCGGACGCGATTCCCTTTGTGAGTTCTGAGAGTGGCAAAGACAGGTTGATCAAATTGAGTCCCACGGAATACAAGATTGTTTCGGAACACGACAAGTTGAAATTGAAAAGAAACAACGTCAACTTTATCGACGTTACTGGCCAGGTTTCGGTTGACGATGCGGTAGAGCAAGGGTTGATCTCGAAGCCAGGGCCCGTGTCGTTGTGGAAGAAATTGGCATTGATTGGCTCGAAGCAGATTTCCACTTTGCAGAAAGCGGTTCCTGCTTACAACTACCCCCAGGCTGTCCAGCACAAAGATGCTGTAGAAAAGGTGTATGAAGGTATTGACACCGACTTGATGTTTAACAAGTTGAGCAACTTTACGTCTTTCTATACCCGGTACTACAAGTCTGACAGTGGCGTGGAGAGCGCCGACTGGTTGTATGCACAGATCGAGGAAATTGTCGAGCCCGTCCAGGACACGGTGGTGGTCAAGAAGGTGCACCACACTGGCTGGGGCCAGTACTCCATCGTTGTGTCCATCCCCGGCACGGTTGCTGACAAGGTTGTTGTTGGAGCCCACCAAGACTCTGCCAACTTGATTTTGCCCAACCTCATGAAGGCGCCTGGTGCCGACGACGACGGGTCGGGAACAGTCACTACTTTGGAGGCACTTCGGCTTTTGATTGCTGAGTACAAGAACAAAAGCTTTGTTCCATACAGTACTTTGGAGTTCCACTGGTACTCGGCCGAGGAGGGCGGGTTGCTTGGCTCCATCGACGTCTTTAGCCGGTACTCCCAGGCCAACGAGGTTGTGGTTGGCATGTTGCAGCAGGACATGACGGGGTATACCAAGGGTTCGATTGATGCTGGCGTCGAGCCCCACTTTGGTTTGATTGCCGACTACACCAGCGTTGGATTGAACAACTTTTTAAAGTTGTTGATCAGCACCTACAACTCAATCCCGTACCATGAGTCCACTTGCGGGTACGCGTGCTCGGACCATGCCTCGGCATTGGAGAACGGGTACCCGTCGTCCTTTTTGATTGAAAGTGAAATGAAGTACACAAACAAGTACATCCACTCCACAATGGACACCATCGACCGGTTGGATTGGGAACACATTAGAGAGCACGTCAAGTTGACCGTGGCTTATGCCTACGAGTTGAGCTTGGCCAAGGGTTTAAACTAAAAATAAAGAAACAAATAAAAAGTTGCCACAACGTAAATTAAATGTTGTATACATGGTTTTACTCAGAGGCAGCTTCTTCGGTCTCCGGTTTCCTTCCAGATCTAAGAATATGAAAGTCTCTGTGGACCAACGAGTAGGTTGTATACGTTTTGCCCTCAGAGTCTTCAAATTTGTTCAATTTCAAGTTAACGTCGACAACCATGTAGTTACCAACTCTCAAAACCTTTTCCAATCTAGCAAGCTGGCCTTCATGGAAGGCAACAATATGGTGCCAGTCGGGTTCACTTTCAACATAGTTGCCGGCCTCGTCTTTCTTGGACGGTTTTGAAACGGCAAGCGAGTATGTCACATACTTTGTACCCGCTGAAGACTCTTTAAAGTCGAAGTTGCCAACTCTACCAATCAATTGGCCCCGGGCAAAGTTCAATCGTGGGGCTGACGCAGATAATGATCTAGTGAATGATTTCAACATTATAGGTCACAACGCTTTTTATTGTTGTTGTTGTTGTTGTTGTTGTGTCTTTTTTTTTTTTTTTTTCCTTTCTGTATTTCTCCCTTTTCGTCCTCGCCTGTTTTAATCAACTTTTTTGCCACTAAATAAAAAAACACGCGCCGCTTTTGGTGCTGGTCAGGCTGGAAGAGTACATCCATGCCTCAGCGTTATTCTTGGCTTTTTAAGGTTCAAGTTGGGAAATATCAAGTCATGGCACGACCTGGATCGAAACCTCTTGATGGGTTTAGGAGGGGGGACGGTTTCATCTTCCCCCGGAGGTTCTTTATGCTGTTGCTGCCGCCGCTGTTGCTGCCGCTGCTGTTGCTGCCGCCGCTGCGGCGTTGCACACGAAAACCCACACTCAAAATCAAACTCAAAGTTGTTTGTCGTTGCAGCAACTGCCGCCAGGTTGGCGGGTGAGTCCAAGCTGTCGTCAACCAAAATGGAGTTTCCCTTGCCTTTTGAGGAAACACCATGCCCTCTCTTTTGAGCTTGTGGCTGCTTTGGAGCAAGCCAGGTGGACTCCATCACGCTATATTCCAAGTTGTTTGTCAATTCATGGGTCTTTAGCTGGTACGTGGGGTAATCAACAACCCTGGTTTCACTACTCCTGCTCGTCTCATTTACCTCATCTGGGGACTCAAGTGGTTGCTCAATGTC